>JAJPUD010005688.1:71591-96407 GCA_023553655.1 Myrmecobius fasciatus | reverse complement strand
TAGGTATGATAGATCTATGGAGAAAGTTGAATGGAGACAGTAGGGAGTTTACTTTTTTCTCAGCAGTCCATGGAACCTATACAAAAATTGACCATGTGTTAGGGCATAAAAAACTCAAAATCAAATTTGGAAAGGCAGAAATAGTAAATGCATCTTTTTCAGATCATGATGCAATAAAAATCACATGCAATATAAGGCCAGGAGAAAATAAACCAAAAGTTAATTGGAAATTAAATAATCTAATCCTGAAGAATGAATGGGTGAAAGAGCAAATCATAGACACAATCAATAATTTCATCCAGGAGAATGACAATAAGGAAACAACATACCAAAATTTGTGGGATACGGCCTAAGCGGTTATAAGGGGTAATTTTATATCTTTAGATACTTACTTGCATAAAATAGAGAAAGAAAAGATTAACGAATTGGGCTTATTATTAAAAAAAATAGAAAAAGAACAAATTAAAAACCCTCAATTAAATACCAAATTGGAAATTCTTAAAGTAAAAGGAGAAATTAATAAAATTGAAAATAAGAAAACTATTGAGTTAATAAATAAAACTAAGACTTGGTTCTATGAAAAAACCAACAAAATAGATAAGCGTTTAGTTAATTTGATAAGAAAAAGGAAAGAGAAAAATTAAATTGTTAGTCTCAAGAAGGATAAGGGAGAACTTTCCTCAAATGAAGAGGAAATTAGAGCAATAATTAGGAGTTACTTTGCCCAACTTTATGCCAGTAAGTTTGATAATCTAAATGAAATGGAGGAATATCTACAAAAATATAGATTGCCCAGGTTAACAGAAGAGGATATAAATTATTTAAATAGCCCCATATTAGAAAAAGAAATAGAACAAGCTATTAACCTACTCCTTAAGAAAAAATCTCCAGGGCCAGATGGATTTCCATGTGAAGTCTACCAAACATTCAAAGAACAATTAATTCCAATACTATACAAATTATTTGAGAAAATAGGGATGGAAGCTATATTGCCAAATTCCTTCTATGAGACAGATATGGTGCTGATAGCTAAACCAGGTAGGGTAAAAACAGAGAAAGAAAACTATAGACCAATTTCCCTAATGAATATTGATACAAAAATTTTAAATAATATATTAGCAATGAGGTTACAGAAAGTCATACCCAGGATAGTACACTATGACCAAGTAGGATTTATACAAGGGATGCAGGGCTGGTTCAATATTAGGAAAACTATCAGCATAATTAATTATATTAATAACCAAACTAACAAAAACCATATGATTATCTCAATAGATGCAGAAAAAGCCTTTGATAAAATCCAACACCCTTTCCTATTAAAACCACTAGAGAGTATAGGAATAAATGGGCTTTTCCTTAAAATGATCAGTAACATCTATTTAAAATCATCAGCAAGCATCATATGTAATGGAGACAAACTAAAACCATTCCCAATAAGATCAGGAGTGAAACAAGGCTGCCCACTGTCACCATTACTATTTAATATTGTATTAGAAATGTTAGCTTTAGCAATAAGAGAAGAAAAAGAGATAAAAGGAATCAGAGTAGGTAATGAAGAAACCAAATTATCACTCTTTGCAGATGACATGATGGTATACTTAGAGAACCCTAGAGACTCAACTAAAAAACTACTAGAAACAATTCACAACTTTAGCAAAGTTGCAGGATACAAAATTAATCCACAGAAATCATCAGCATTTTTATATATTACCAACAAAGTTCAGCAGCAAGAGATACAAAAAGAAATTCCATTCCAAATAACAGGTGATACGATAAAATATTTGGGAATCTATCTGTGAAGGAAAAGTCAGAAACTATACGAACTAAACTACAAAACACTTTCCACACAAATAAAATCAGACCTAATCAATTGGAAAAACATTAAGTGCTCATGGGTAGGCAGAGCGAACATAATAAAAATGACAATACTACCCAAACTAATCTACTTATTTAGTGCCATACCAATCAAACTCCCAAGAAATTATTTTACAGATCTAGAAAAAATAGTAGCGAAGTTCATTTGGAAGAACAAAAGGTAAAGGATTTCAAGGGGATTAATGAAAAAAAAGGCAGATGAAGGTGGACTTGCTGTACCAGATCTAAAACTACATTATAAAGCAGCAGTCATCAAAATCATTTGGTACTGGCTAAGAAATAGAGCAGTCAATCAGTGGCACAGAATAGGTTATCAGGACAATCTAGGCAATAACCTTAACAATTTAGTGTTTGATAAAGCCAAATACCCCAGCTTTTGGGTTAAGTACTCACTATTCGGCAAAAACTGCTGGGAAAATTGGAAACTAGTGTGGAAGAAATTAGGACTTGACCCATACCTAACACCACATACCAAGATGAGATCTAAATGGGTTCAAGATCTAGATATAAAGAGTGATTTTGTAAGCAAGTTAGAGGAATATAATATAGTTTACCTCTCAGACCTGTGGAGATGGAATAAATTTATGTCGAAAGAAGATCTAGAACTCCTAATTGAATACCAGATGGATAATTTTGATTATATTAAGTTAAAAAGTTTCTGTACAAATAAAACTAATGCAGACAAGATTAGAAGGGAAGCATCAAACTGGGAAATCATCTTTATATTTAATGGTTCTGATAAAGGCCTCATTTCTAAAATATATAGAGAATTGTCTCATATATATAAGAATTCAAGCCACTCTTCAATAGATAAGGGGTCAAGGGATATGAACAGACAATTTTCAGATGATGAAATTAAAACCATCTCTAGTCATATGAAAAGTTGCTCCAAATCACTATTGATCAGAGAAATGCAAATTAGGACAACTCTGAGGTACCACTCCACACCTGTCAGATTGGCTAAAATGACAGGAAAAGATAACGATGAATGTTGGAGGGGATGTGGGAAAACGGGGACACTAATACATTGTTGGTGGAACTGTGAACGGATCCAACCATTCTGGAGAGCAATTTGGAGCTATGCTCAAAAAGTTGTCAAACTGTGCATACCCTTTGACCCAGCAGTGTTTCTATTGGGCCTATATCCTAAAGAGATCTTAGAGGAGGGAAAGGGACCCACATGTGCAAGAATGTTTGTGGCAGCCCTTTTTGTAGTGGCTAGAAACTGGAAACTGAATGGATGCCCATCAATTGGAGAGTGGCTGAATAAATTATGGTATATGAATGTTATGGAATATTATTGCTCTGTAAGAAATGACCAGCAGGATGATTTCAGAGAGGCCTGGAAAGACTTGCATGAACTGATGCTTAGTGAAACAAGCAGAACCAGGAGATCATTATACACGGCAACAACAATACTATATGATGATCAATTCTGATGAACATGGCTCTCTGCAACAAAGAATTGTCTCAAACAAGTTCCAATTGTTCACTGAAGAAAACCATATACACCCAGAGAGAGGGATATGAAATATGGACCACAATGTAATATTTTCATGATCTCTATTGATGTTTGCTTGCATTGTGTTTCCTTTCTCTGATTTTCTTTTTTTTTTTCTTGTAGATAGGATTTTTCTTGCACAACTTGTCAACTATTATTACATTATTAACATGTAGTGGACTTCCTGCCATCTAGGGGAGGGGAGGGGACTGGGGGTAAAAGTTGTAATGGAGAGCTTTGTAAAGATCAATGCTGGGGAACTACCCATACATATGTTATACAAATAAAAAGCTTTAATAAAAAAAATCTTATAAATTTTTCCCTATAATTTTTCTTTTATTTGTCTTTTTCTCCTTCTCTGTGGCCACTGCACAAGTTCATGTCTTCATCACTGCTAGTCTAAATTATTACAGTAGCCTTATAATAACTCTCTCTGCCTCTGGTCTCTCTCTTCACTAATGCATCATTTCATAATGCCTAAATTAATATTCCTAAAACATGTAATTTCACTCCTCAAAAAACTCCAGTAACGACTTCATTTTTGTTCTTTGTTCACTTGTTTCAATCATTTCTGACTCTGTGACTCCATTTGGGGTTTTCTTGACTAAGATACTATAGTGTGCTTTGCCATTTTCTTTTGCAGCTCATTTTATAGGTGAGGAAACTGAGGCATACAGGGTTAAGTGATTTGTCTGGGGTCATACAGCTAGTAAATCTCTGAGGTAAGAATTGAACTCAGCAGGCCCAGCATTCTATCCACTCTACTAGCTAGAGGCTCTGTTCCTTCCTACTTCTAAAATAAAATACAAATTGTAGTGGTTTTGCACTTAACCTGCCTTGTTCTCCCATTGAAATTAATAGGTTTTTGTTTTGTTTTGTTGGTGATGCAATTGGGGTTCAGTGAGGTGACCAGGTTCATACAGCTAGTAAATGTTAAGAGTTTGATGCTGGATTTGAATTCAGGTTGTCCTGATTCCATGGCCAGTGTTTTATCTACTGCACCATCTTGCTGCCTCAATGTTAACAGTTTTATTACACTTTAATCTCTTTTTCACATTCTACACTCTGGAGAAGCTGGCATACTTGCTGGTCTCTTGAAATTATTCTCTCTCACTCTGAATCTGTTTTTTTTCTACTTTTTTAAAGCTTTCTAATATAGTCTTTTTTCTCTCCTCTGCTAACAGTCCTTTATCCCCTTATGCTTGAACTATTTAAATAGCTTGGTGGGTGATCTCATTGCCACAAGCCCATTCCCACAACAATCCCTTCTCTACTCAGTGGACAGTTATTTTCTAAAGTAATTTTGCAAGTCACATCCCTACTCAATAAACTCCAGTGGTTTCTTATTACATCAAAGATCAAATTATAAAATAGTTTGGCATTCAAAATTCTTTATTACCTGCTTTTCCCTAACTTATAATGTAAACACACACACACAACCATACACGATTGTTGCAATCCACTAATACCAGCCTCTTTGCTCTTCCTTACAAGAAGTACTCCATCTTCTAGTGCTGGACGTTTTCCCTGACTGTCCCTCATATCTGAATCCCTTTCTCTTCTCAGTTATACTTCTTTATTTTCATAGCTTCCTCCAAGTCACAGCTAAAATCTAGCCTCTTAAGAGAAGCCTTTCCCAATCCTCCTTATTGTTAGTGCCTTCCCACTGTTGCTTATCTCCAATTTATGCTGTATACAGCTATTTTTTAATAGTTGTTTGTATTTCATTGAACATAGTTTTTTGTTTATTTGTTTTGTTTTGCTTTGTATTCTTAGTGCTTAACATGGTGCCTTGAACATATAAAAACTTATTAAATGTTTATTGGCTGATTGGATGGCGTTGTTCCTTTTTATAGACCTAAGGAAGCCTAATAGGGTGAGTCAGGGCTCCAGTCTCCAGAGGATACTGCCCTTCCCCAAAATGCCAAGTGAGAGGGATTCATCTGCTATCCCTGACTGTTGATCCTTAGTTTTAGGACAGAGGATTCTTAGAGATGTACTTATAGAGAAGTCAATTTAGTCCAAGGCAGTTCTTATCAATGATCATTGCCCCTTCCAACCTGCACTAATCAGTCCTTCATTTCTTGTAGTTTATTATAAGTAGACACTGAGCAGCACAAATACTCCTCTCCACAAATGTCTCTGTGGCTCTGTGAACATAAAGGCAAATCATGTTTATCAAGGTTCTGAAGCTCTGACACAGACCCCTTAAAAGGTCTTCATCTGACTGAAAGAATCCTTAAGTTTCCTTCAGAGCTCAGGTCATTTGCAAGCCCTAGAAGGTGTTAATCCAGATCTCTTCCAATGCTAGCATCATTCCTTTTAAAAAAATTATTGTGTACCTAATTTGCATATATATTGCAAATATATACATAATGTATACATGTGTTATTTACTTATATATGTATGCATATATTCTTTCCTGTGTTCATGTTGTTTCCAAAAGAGTATATGCTTTATGAAATTTGGGCTTATTTTTTTCTGTCTTTGTATTCACATAGCAGGCTCTTAAGAAATACTTTTTAAATGGATGAATGCATAAGCAAAATGACTTCACCTCAAACCTGCATTATACTGCAGACTGGAACAGCAAGATGATCCAGTGGCCAGAGTGCTGGTCATGGAGTCAGGAAACTCTAATAGGTATTTTTCCTTAGCTGCAAAACAGGCATGATACATGCTTAACATATGATATTCACATCAAAAAATAACAATGGGATCCCCTAAGCCTATATTAGCCATACAGTATATCCCTGGCTCTGTGAAGAGGTAAAGGAAGAAGAATTTGTTATTTATTATTATTAAACATCATTATTATTAGCTATGTTATCATGTAAAATGAATGTACATGTACATTATTTAAAAAAATAAATGAAATTTTAAAAAAAGAACAACTCTCCAGGTGTTATAGTACTTTAAAGATTAATTTGACTATTCCCCATCAGTTTTTTAAGACTCGATAATCAGTAAAATAATAAATAAAACTCTGATCAATGCAAAATATTTTTAATTTTAATTTCTTCTGAGTTTTCTTTTTCATGGTTTTTCCCTTTTGCTTTGATTTTTCTCTCCCAGCATGACTATATGGAAATATGTAAAAATGTATATGTCTAACTTAAAAATAAATAAATAAATCATTTTGAAAAAAGAATAAATTTCCAAGTGTTATAAATCAGTTTGATATATTAGTTTAGTGATCATCAAGTCTTAAGAAAGTGATGGGGAATAGAATTAAACTTTAAAGAATATTATGAGGTTTGGAAAAGCCTGTCATTAAACATTTACTAGTATATCCCTACATGAACAGGCAGTAATATCTACCCTTGGAGAGAATATATCCTTAATATGACAGATCTTTTCAAGCATTTTAGCATTAAAAACATTATTAGTATTATACTAAACATATAACTAAATAAAAAAATATTTATCTGGTTTTTCTTACCTCTAGATCCTCTGCCTATATTAAATGAGTACCTTCTTGTCTTATAAGGTAAGGGTTCTTATTCTTTTTGCATGTCATGGACCTCTTTAGGAGTCTAGTAAAGTCTATGGACAACTTCTAAATGAAGTGCATAGGATTATAAAGGATATAAATTATATTGAAATTTAGTTATATATATATATATATATACAATATATTTATATATATTTGTATACATGTGTATAAAAGGACAATTACCAGAAATATACACATATCTATGTATATGGATATTTATGTATATATGCTCATGAACACATATAAATTACTAATAATTTATATTTACAAATTATTAATATAAATATTTCTATATAAACTATTTTTAAAATTGCACTTGTGTGTGTTTGCAGATCCTAGATTAAAACCTCCCTAATGAGAATTCTATTTGGGAACATAAGAATTTTGCTTTCGTCAATATCTCCATTTATGTAGGTAAAATTATGTTCATAAACCCAAATGTAGAGGGATCTTAAACATCAGTGCATCCAATCTCATTTTACAGATGAGAAAACTGAGTCTTGGAGAAATTGTCACTTACACAACATTACATATGAAAGATCACAAATGAAGTTAGCCATACAACTAAGGTTCCTGAAGTTGTAAGTTCTGTGTTCATTCTATTATTCTATAATGCCACATTTCCCTTGAAAGTGTCCTCCACAAACAGCTCCCCACAACCCCCAAAAATTCACTGAATATGTGTATGACTAAAGTACCCAGGCTAGGGAGAGGAAAAGGCTGAATAAACACTCTTCTGAAGCCGAATCAAATGGGTCAAGCTCCTCAATCACTCAAAACATACATAACAGAGACCAGAATAACAATCACCAAATGCTGGTAGATTAAGACATGAAAAGGACCTTGCCTCATTTTCTTATGTGGAAACTGAGGTTCAGAAAATTGAAACAAATACCCCCGAGTCATACAGGTAAGTGATGGAAGAGGATTTGAAATTTACATGACTCCAAATCAGGTGCTTTTGCCACCATAATATGTAGGATCTTTTGAATATGTCCTTTGAAGTTAACTGGATTTTTGCTTTAAAACTCTTAACTATACTGTGGATGGCAATGTGGATTGTTTAACATCCTACAGAGATTTGTCAGTCACTTGGTCCTTGTTTCAAAGCTTGTTTAGATATAACTGCGGGCATTCATCTTTTATTGTAATCATTATAGTTCAAAGTCCCAGGGTTTCATTGCCTTGACAGAAGAACTTTCCCCTTTATCTGTGAAACTGTTAATGTCACAGCAACTTCAATTTTCATCTCAGCTATCTACAGCAAATTTTTATACCTTGAATCTGCATTTTCGAAATCACTAACTCTTTTGTCTATGATTAAACCACTCCCCCCAAAAAGATCTTTCCTTTGCAATTAATGTGGGAACTCACTCTTACTTTTTTCTTTTAAAATTTGTCTTGACATTTTTTTAATATCACCATCATTTCTAAACACATTTCTTCTCCCTCCACTACTCAGGACAAAAGGAAAGAAAGAAGGAATGAAGGAAAGAAAGAATTAAGAAAGGAAGGAAAGAAAGAATTAAGGAAGAAAGGAAGGAAGGAAAGAATTAAGGAAGGAAGGAAGGAAGGTAGGGAAGGAGGGAGGGAAGAAGGGAAGGAGGGTAAGAAGAAAAAAGAAAGAAAGAAAGAAAGAAAGAAAGAAAGAAAGAACTAATATTCAGAAAAAAATGAATATAGGCCAAGCTAATATCATAAAAATGACAATTCTGCCTAAATTGGTTTGCTTGTTCAGTGGCATACCAATCAAACTGCCAAAAATTATTTTATAGAACTAGAAAAAATAATAACAAAATTCATCTGCAAGAACAAAGGGTTAAGAATATCAAGGGAATTAATGAAAAAAAATACAAAGGATGGTGGCTTAGCCGTGCCAAACCTAAAAGTATATTATAAAGCACCAGTCATCAAAAATATTTGGTATTGTTTAATAAATAGAGATCAATGGAGTAGATTATATACACATAACACAATAATCAAGGCATATAGTAATCATATATTTGATAAACTCCCAAATTCCAGCTTCTGGACAAAAATTGCTGGGAAAACTGGAAAATAATAGAGCAGTAACTTAGCATAGACCTACATTTCACAACCCCTACCAAAATAAGGTCAATTTGTGCATAAAGGATGATATTATAAACAAATTAGGAGAATAAGGGATAATCTCTCTTTGGAGAAAGGAGGAATTTATGAACAAAAAAGAACTAGAGAACATTATGAAAAGCAAAATGGGCAGCTTTGATTATATCAAATTAAAAAGGGTTTACACAAACAAAACCATCAGAAACAAAATTAAAAGGGAATTAAGAAGCCAGGGAAAAATCTTTACAGACAGTGTTTCTGATAAAGGTCTCATTTCTAAAATATAAAGAACTATGTCAAATTTATAAAAATATAAGTCATTCCTTAATTGATAAATGGTCAAAGGGTATGTATAAACAATTTTCAGATAAGGAAATTAAAGCCATCTATAGTTATATGAAAAAAATGCTCTAAATCACTTTGATTAGAGAAATACAAATTAAAACAACTCTGAGATATCACGTCTTTCATATTGGCTAAAATGAAAGGAAAAGATAATGATAAATGTTGGAAGGGATGTAGGAAAACTGGGACACTAATGCATTGTTGGTGGAGTTGTGAAATGATCCAATCATTCTGGAGAGTAATTTGGAACTATGCCCAAAGGGCTATCAAACTGTGCGTACCCTTTGACCCAGCAGTACCATTACTGGTCTGTATCCCAAGGAAATCATAAAGGAGGGAAAAAGGATCCACGCATGCAAAAGTGTTTGTAGCAGCTCTTTCTATGGTAGCAGAGGACTGGAAAATGAGTAGATGCCCATTGACTGGAATAAGGTTGAACAAATTGTGGTATAAGGTCACAGAATATTATTGTTCTATAAAAATGAACTATTGCTGAGCAAAACAAGCAGAACCAGGAATATATTGTGTACAATAACACAAGAATGTATGATGATCTACTAGTGGTCCAATGATCCAAAGCAATCCCAATAGACTTTGTACAGAAAATGTTATCTGCATCTAGAAAAAGAACTAAGAAAAGTAAATGTAAATTAACACATGCCATGTTCACTTCTTTTTTCCTCATTTTTTATCTCCCATGGTTTTTCCTTTAGCTATGATTTTTCTCTGTCAATATGATTCATAAAGCAATGTTCATTAAAAATAAATAAATAATGAAGAAAAAAGAAAAACAAATGAACATATCAACTGAGTCTGACAGAACGTGCGATATTCTGCAATTATCTTCTCTCACCTTTGAAAAAGGGAGGAGAGGGTGCAGTGGATACAGCACCAGCCCTGAAGTCAGAAAGACCTGAGTTCAAATCTGGTCTCAGATACTTAACATTCCCTAGCTGTGTGACCCTGGGCAAGTCACTTAACCTCAATTGCCTCAGCAAAAAGCAAAAATAAAAAAAAAAAAAGAAAGAAAGAAAGAAAAAAGAAAGAAAGAAAGAAAAAGGGAGGAGGGACATTTTCTCATTTTTTATTCATGGCTACCTTAGTCATTATAATTACATAGTATTCTCTTATTTCAATTTTTTCTATTATTTTCTTTTTGTTTTATTGCTGTTCTTTCATTTCATTTTATTGTAGTAATTGTGCTTATTTTTTGGTTGTATTTAATTCATTTTGTATCAGTTCATATGTCATCTCATGTTTTTCCATATTCTGAAAATTGATATTTCTTCCAATGCGGGGCTATTCCATCTCATTCTTGAACATCAATATATTAAGTACTTTAGATCAATGGGAAGCTTCTTTACTACAAATAATGCTGCTATAAACACATATATATATATATTATGTAAGAGTCGTTTCTATTATCTTTGACTTCCTTAGTATATATTCCTAGAAGGAGAATCTCTAGGGTCAAAAGGTAGGCATATTTAGTCACTTTCTTTAAATAATTTCAGGGAGAAAAAAATAATTCTTAAAATAGAGAAATCCCTTCCCTTCCCTTTCTTTTCTGAATCTCATAAAATTTTCTTGGAGCATTTTTATCTCTTTTGTATTTTTGATACTGTGAGCAACAATTAACACAGAGTTACAGCTTGTCTTTATTAACCATGACTGTGTTTGGGAGAAAATGAGTTGACCCATAGTATATAAATCTATTTAATTCTGAGCTATGTTATATTGGAATTCTATGGTACTAAAAGCTAGTTGAAAAAAAAAAAACTAAAGCTATTAATTCAGTTAAACTCTGCAGCTTTTCCAGTACTATCTTCTTTTTAGGGTTTCTGTATTTTGTGATGCTCCTTAAAATCAGATAACATAGTACAAGGCTTTCAGCCATGATAACTGTCAGTATGGTGTTGAGGAGAGAAAACACACTTCAAATGCTGACTCTTGTGTCAGGAATAGTCACATAGAATGGTAGTTCCCAAAACAAGGCAACTAAGAAATGTGTTGGAAAGAATACATGAATATTTCTTAAAATACAATTTTAACCAGTATTATCCTAATACCCTAAAGAGAAAACTTATTATTGGATCATTTTCATATTATTAATCATTCAAGGAATGTGATGTCACCTTCACAGAGAGACTATATAATGTACAATAAGACAGTGGGTCTAGGAATCAGAACACTGGGACCTAAAGCAGTGTGACTTTAAACAAATAGCTTTACCATTTTGACCTTGAATTTTCTTATCTATAAAAATTAGAAACAATTGTAATGTCTCTTGTAGTTCTATCATAGGATTATATATCTAGATTTGAAAGAGACCTATGAAGTCATCTAGTCTAATCTACTTATTTTACAGGTGAGGAAACTGAGGCTTGAGAAGTGGCTTGTCCAAGGTCACAAGGCAGTAAGCCTCAAGAGACTGAATTTGAAGCCAGTTCCTCTGATTTCAAATTCAGTTTGCTTGCCACAAGCCCATAAGCTCAATGAATCTATGTTTATATCTTTGTCTTATATCTGCTACTTAAGACTTTCTTGAAAGTCCATGTTTAATTCAAAGAAAAAACTATATTGGGAGACATTTTCATAAGTATATATTCCTGAATCAAAAAGAAAATAGAGAAATCTGTCTTTAGAGAAGAAATTCTGCCTTTTGCTTTTGGAGTATAATTTGTCTTTCTTCTTTTTTTTTTTTTGATTAGAAGAATGGGGAAATATAAAGTGTCACTATGTTAGTGGGTTAAAGAAATTTCCTTTGTGGTGTAGCTAGGTGGCACAGTGGATAGAGCACCAGCCCTGAAGTCAGAAGGACCTGAGTTGAAATTTGGTCTCAGACACTTAACATTCCCTAGCTGTGTGACCCTGGGCAAGTCACTTAACCTCAATTGCCTCAGCAAAAAGCAAAAAAAAATTCCTTTGTGATCTTTCAAAAATAATATTCTTAATTGTGTTATGGATAATCTGGTCTTCCCTATGTTAAGTCTTCTCTAAACTGATAGCCATAATTCTGAGGCAGCATTTTATTTCTAATCATGTAAGAATTAATGTTAGGTTTATTTCTTTTTCTAACTACTTCCTTTTCTATCAGAGCTGAAAATATCTCATAGGATAAGTGTAGACCAGAAAAGAATAGAAGTATAAGAATGCCTTTGCCTTTGTCCTAGATCTGTTCAAACAGACTTTCTTTAACCACGACTAGGAATTTCCTTAACCACCTCCAATCCCTTCTATAGTAAAGGAAGAGGAGGACCATGTCTAATGACGTGTAGTCGGACTGAATTATAATCAACCCCAAAGTGATCTAATTTGGCTTCAAAACTATTTGGGGCATATTTTGCCCTGAAATCTGTGTTATTTCTTGTCATTTCTCTTCTCCTGGAGATGAGAAAAAAAACAGACCTGCTCCAGTCAACAATAGGGGATACATAAAATCACAGGAAAATATATGCACTGCATTCATTCCATCATCATAGAATGAGGACAGCCTCTTTTTTCTAACCCTAAGATATTATAAGAGAGCGTCCTATAAGTATATCTATAAAGTATCTTTACACAAGAGTCCTAAATAGGATACAATTTTAAAATGATGGAGGGAGGAGATATTAAAACATTAGAATATGGCCAAACCTGAAGACAAGGTAGACTAGGAAATGAGTCAGACTAATACTAGAGTTTTAGCCTGGAATTAAGTATAGAGAATAGCAATTAGGCCAGAATGGTTAGAATATAAAGAACATGAAGCAGAATAATGGGCAGTAACTCTGGAGAGGTAGATTGGAATTAGATTGTAATGATTTTTAAATGTGAAAATGAGGAGTTTATACTAAATCCCAAAGGATATTGAAACACATTGGAGGGTTCTGAACACAGGAGAGGACAGTCAAATTTTTGCTATAGGAATATACATTTAACAGCTATTTGGAGTGGGGAGAAAGTGGATGCAAGGCAACCAATTAGGAAGCTATAAAAATAGTCCAGATTGTGAAGTCCAGAACCAGGGTAGTGGCTTGAGAATTTGAAAGACTTGAAAACTAATTTTTATATGAAGGATGTGTGGCAGGAAAGAATTGCAAAGACTTTGAGAAGGATGAACCTGAGAAAAGCTGGTGATGCCCCCCAAAAAATAATGGAGTTATGAAGCAGAAAAGGTTTATAGCAATAATAATAATAATAATAATAATGAGTTCTGCTTTGCACTTGTTGAGTATGAGACTTCACGAGAGGGAGCTCAGGAAATAGGCAACAAAAATTTCGAGGATGAAAACTTAGGTAGTTCCAAAAATTAATCCACCCCTTTTTATTCCTCAACTTTCTGCTCAATGACATGTTATCTGCACACATTCCATCCATCCTGGCAGGTTTATGAATTCAAACAGAATTTATTTCCCTAGGTGTTGATACTCAGAGCTGGAAAGCAGGGATCCCACACATGAGCTCAGAGGCAAGTCTCATTTGGGGGTGTGGCCTGGGGCAAAATGCAGGCAAGGGTTGTGGTATATACACCTAGATATTTTTCCCAGGCACAGTTGTTGTCCTTGTACCTCACTCCTTCACTTTTCTTAGCAGCTGTGAAAGCTGGTTAGGAAACTGTCAGTTGGCAGCTGCAAAGGCTGTCAGCTCTAAACCAATTTGAGTGGAGAATCCAAGAGGGAAGAGGATAGAAGGTTTTCACCCCTCTGCAATTCCAATTATGCAGTCTGGATTCAGAAGGGGAGAATCACTGTGGATATGTTGTATGAATTTTAAGATCATTTCTCTTGGGCTTATTCGCACTGTGTCTTCAAGACATTTTAGCAACTTCTCTGAGAGTAAAAATATCTCTCCCCCCTTCTCTCTTTTCAAAGATATTAAAAAGGAAATGTACTCCTCACACAGAAGTTGGCCATTACATATAAATTTGTTGGTCAGGCAACCAACCACATAGCTCCAGATTCTAGAATCAGCTGCACCTGGAATTAAGCCAATCAGCATCTCCATATTTGATGTCCAGATGAAGTAATGCTGCACTAAAACCAATGTTAGATTTATTTGTAGTGGGAGATTTATTAGTATGCAAGATGATGAATTAGCACCTGCAAACTATATTAAATTTAATGCATAGGAAAGGGAAGTCATGAATTACTTGCAAATCATTTTAAAGCATTATTGCTCCGGCAGCTGCCAAACTGCAACAGCCCTCTAACTGAGAACACAAATATTTTTTTAAGCTTTTCCTAGTCCCCAAACTCCATTTCACATAATTCTTTAAAGAACATAAGCAAATGTATTTGACTCACAGTTTCAT
Source organism: Myrmecobius fasciatus (assembly GCA_023553655.1). Classification (NCBI taxonomy): domain Eukaryota; kingdom Metazoa; phylum Chordata; class Mammalia; order Dasyuromorphia; family Myrmecobiidae; genus Myrmecobius; species Myrmecobius fasciatus. The sequence goes on along the minus strand of JAJPUD010005688.1, from coordinate 81,809 downwards.
GTATAAATACAGTATGAGAGCATATGTACCAAATCAGTAAGAAAAGCTTTTAGTCTTTTAAGACTCTCATAAATGAATTCTAGCTCCTAATGGCTGACACAAAAGTTGCATCTGATTTTCAAAGAGGTGAAATATTGGATTTAATAACTTTATGTATTTGGTGGATTTAAAAAAAGTAATAATTGAAGATATGGGCCTAAAAATGCACTCACCAAGACTCATTTAGAGTTGATGTTCGGTTAGCTGACTTCACCATTTTTAGCACTCATGTAAAAATGGAAAAGACTTTTTAGTGTGCACTAAATCCTGGAAACATAAAAGTAATACTAAATAGTATTTACAGACATTTTTTCCCCACAAGTTGCAAACTAGCATTTCATTTATAACATTATGACACTTTGTAACCTGCATAGAAATGTAATGCAAATAACACATTTTCTTTAGAAATGAGCATAATTAGATTACATAGATCATCCTTGTATTTTACTGAGTGACCTTTTTTCCCAGCATCCTCCAATAACTCAAGAAATTATGCTACTTAGTCCAGGATTTTTTTTCTTTTTCATATATAGAAGATGAGAGTTTAGGTTAGCTTGAATGATTTCAGGATTTGCTATTAGATTTCAGAAACTGACATTATTATGAAATTCCAGAGGAGAGATTTTTTTTAGGAGGTGAGTACTGAGTCAGAAAACCAATCTGAGCAGAAAACTCTTACTCATCCACACATTAAATGATAGGAACAGATACAAGTATAATGAAAAGGGGTGAAAAATCTCAAAATCAATTTTAGTTGGGGTTAAAATGTGTTTCCTACATTTGGAAGTTCAATTGATAAGATAGGAATTAACTTTGAAACCAAATACAGATCTTATTTGGAAAATTTGAGTAGAGAGATTTTCTCTTTACACTTTATGAAATTTCTTCCTACTTTTTCAGTCTATAGTAAGAATTAACAATTTAACTCTGAAATGATGCAAAGCACTAACTTTATTCTCTGATCCTTGGGTTTTTAGTTTCTCTCTTCAAAAGAATTCTCTGCTTGAATGTGTGAAAAAAAGAGTAACTTAATTTGTACTAATAATAGGCTTCAAAACATGATTATTAAGAAAAGTAAGATGTATAAATAAAAATAATTTGCTTTCATGTAATAGAAATTTTAATGTAGATACTTCCAAAACAATCATGGTCTTCCTTGATATTCTCACTAAATCCATAACATTTTATTAATTGATTTTCCACAGGAATTAGGCAGACTTTAAGGCTTTTAAAGCAGGAAAGAAAAGATTGATGTAATGGTTCTATGTGTAGAACAATGATGCTGGTAAGCAGCATATGCTTGAAATCAAGATGGCATAGACCAGAATACAGAGAATATAGTTTTCTCATATATAAAATGGAGTTAACCTCAGAATTATTCTAAGGTTGTAACTTGTAAGTCTTAAATCATAATATAAATATGAACAAATATTGATGGGAAAGGAATATGCATTTATACAGAATATACTATGTTTTAGGTACCTTGCTAAACATATAGATATCTCTTTTTTATCCTTACAACAACCTTGGGAGGTAACTGCTGTTATTAGTCCCATTTTAAAGTTGAGGAAAAAGTTCAATGACTTGCCCGGGGTAACAAAGCTAATAATATCTAAAGAAGGATTTGAACTTTTAACATCCTCCTAACTCCAAGTGCAGCACTCATCCACTTGAGTCTTATGGCTGCCACTAAGGATTTCATAGATTTTTCTCATCAATTATAATTTCATTGCACTGTGATAGGTGACATATTTATTATTTTCTTTGCATTTTTCTGTAAATTATTTATGCCCAAACACATGGTTAGTTATGAAAGTGTCATGAAATATATGGTCTCTTCAATGTTCTCATTCATTAATCAATTTTTGTCATAAATAAGTTTTCTAATATATATTTTTTAACAAATTCTTATTGCTTTTATCTTTCTGTTAGAATTGTATAGTCCTGAAAGGGGCAAGTTATTATCTCCACTAACATTTAGATCTCCCCAGAGATCAGTTAAATACTATTAAGTGTTTATAGATTTAATTTACATATCAATTATATTTGAAACCTTTAAAAATATTATAGTTTCCTAATTTATCTTGTGTAATCCTTTGCTAAAAAAGCAAAAATAAAAACTTTTGCCTTTTTTGAGATCATAGTGGTCATTCTTGGATGACCATTTAACTCTAAGTGAATTTTCATTCATGAAGTATGTATATTGATAACATTGTTATCTGTTATTGAAATTTTCTTTTAAATCCATTCTTTTCTACTCTTTTCTACATCCCATGAACTTAGGACATAGTAGAATGAATTTAGAGCTAGAAGGAACTTAAGAGGCATCTAATCCAATCTTTTCATTTTATAGAAAAAGAAATTGAAGCCCAAAAAAAGTGGCTTACTCAAAAGTCACACAGACAGGGATGAAGGCATGATTTCAGCCCAAGTCTTCTGATCCCATATTAATGTATTTTTATTCTACCATGTTTCATTTCATCTGTGATTACACTTGGTAAATTTTCTATCCATCATAATCTAATATTTCCTTCCTTTCTCTCCAATCCCTGCTGCCATAGTCCCTTCCCACTTAAAAAGAAATAGAAAGTGATGGAGAAATAATACAATTATCACCATTTATCTTTCTTGAGAAAAATCTGATCCCAATAATTTCACTTCCTCCCTTTGACCAGATTCAAATTATTGACCTTCCCTTTTCTTTCTCTTTTCCTATCCTTTCATAATTGACCCTATATAGTTGAAGATTTTCTTGTAATCATTCCCTCAAATCTATCCTGTATCAAAAATCCCTGTTTTTTCCCCTGCTCTGGCACAGTTTCTTGTTTATTTGATTAACTTTCTACATTATATTCTCCAACCCAATGCTATCACTACTTTTTCTTGTCTATATAAAAGAATGAAGGCTAATACCCCCCCAATTCTAGAAACCATATACACTTATTGTATCATCTATATCTGTGCATTTAAAATTACTTAGCAGTATCCCAACAGCATCCAGTGAAAATACTTCAGATTAAAATCTATTCATTAACAATATCTCATTTTACTAAATATACTTAAGTACATGCAGCATTTTCATTCAGTCCTATGGTGAGTGGGAGTAATAAAAGACACTGCGATATAATCATATCCTCTGGGAAAATGTGAGATACCAATAAAATCATATAACAGTCATATTTGAATTTATTTTAAAGCATATACTATTAAATTATTTTGAAATCATAAAGCTATTCTGAATTTTTCCAAAAGCTTTATGAGACAGCAGAGACAAATAGTTTATAAAATGTTCTTAGTTAGAAATGCAGCTTTCTCCTCATTTTGACACATTTGGGGCATGCAATTATTCACAAAGGTCACTTTCTAAAGAAGAGAAAGAGCAATGACCAAAAGGAAGCTTTTAGGTTGCGAATAGACAATTTAATCAATGACAAAACCCCTGATGTCAAGAATCATTGGACTTTTGGGTAGAAAAAGAATGACACCTCATCAGATCTGAGTATAATTGTCCATGTCACAACTTGAAATGTTGGAAAGCTGGGGGGGGGGGGGAAGATATAAAAATCATGTGGCCACAGAATCACAGAGCAATAGAAAAAGTATGTGGGGAAAAAAGCAGATATAGATTCAAATATTTAGATATGTATTTCACTTTCAGAATCTTCCTTTCCCTCATTGTCTTAGAAATAGAAAGTTAAATGATGTTTATAACCCCCAAAAAAGCACAAAAAAATAACTATCATGATTTATTGAATAGTTTTTGTTCCAGTAAAAACAGCAAATTGGAAACTTTTTTTTTAACTAGATGGCTACAAAAGGTTACAAAAATTCTAACATTTTTCAGATTTTCTTCTCATTCTAAGATGCTTATAAAATCAACCAAATGTGTCAAATGGCAGTTTAAGTTGTGTTTGGTAATAGTGGAAGCAATTAGTTTTTAAAAGGATATATTCTATTTTCTTAGAAGTACTTAAATTTTATGTCTACTATGCAATAAGAATCTCTCCTAAATCAATCATGTAATCAATTAATATGTTTCATAGCATCTCAGAATTTCAGAACCTAAAAACAGAACACTTCTTAAAACTTTCCCAAAAAAAGTAATCATAAACTCACTACTTCTTATTGCTACCTGACCCACACAGAGATAACTCTAAAGTATGGTGTCTGTGTCATACTCATTGATGCAACTTGAGTACCTGGGTGCCATCTAAGAATCATTTTCATATAATTTTTAAAATACTTAACTTATATAAGAGTATTAGAAGTTAATTCTGTTTAACATATATTCTTCAAATTGAGGTAAAATTAAAGGAAATGATGTTAAAATAATTTTTCAATTGTTCAAATGTACTATATTTTCACATGATAATCTTTATACTAGAATTAAAAAAAATAAGCTGGGGAAATAATAGATTATTTACTAAGATCTTGGGATTTTGATTTAGGTGTATAGAATGATGTGCCTGGAGTCAAGAAGAGCTGATTTCAAGTCTAGCTTCAGTTAGTTTCTGGCTGTGTGATCCTGAGCAAGCCATATTTCAGCTTCAATTTACTCATTTTATAAAATGGAAAAATAATGGCACCCAATTTCCACAGTTATTTTGAAGATCAAATGAGATAAAATATGTAAAGAAATTTGCAAACCTTAAAACACTGTATAAATAGTTGTTGTTATTGTGTAAATCAACAGTATAATACAGCACTAAGAAAGCTGATAGGCTGTTTTAGGAGAGAGCTAAAAGTCAGGATTAGAAAGGTAATTGTCTTATTATACTTTTCCATTGCTAGAATGCATCTGGGAAAAAACAATGTGTCTGGTTCTGGGCATAAAATTTTAGGAAAGATGTCCATAAGTTAGTGACTTTCTATAAAAATAAATTTTAATTTAACAACAACCACCATCAGAATCATGAAAACTTTGGATAATGCCATGTTAGGATTGTTTAAAATAATTAATAATTTTAGGTTAGAGAGGAGAAGATTATGCACATGGTAGATATCTAAAAGAATTTAAAAGACTGTCATGAGGAAGATGGAGTAAGCATCCTACTTATCCCCAGAGAGAAGTAAGAACACTGGGTAGACTTCCAAAAATGTGAGTATACTCTTGATATATTGGAACAAAAGTTTCAGAAATTAATGTTATCCCAATATGGATTGGCCTACCTCAGCCAGTTAATCTTTATCTAAGTGCTTCAAAAAAAGACAAAGGAATTATTTAAGAATGTTCTGAAGAGTTAAGGGTTATTCAGGTATAATTTGTATTAGAGAACCTTGAAATACTTTCTGCCTTCACTATTCTTTGAATTTTTCTAATTTCCTTAGGCTATCTTATGAATATTAAATTTAAAACAGTATAATAGGGCCTTTATGCTCAATGATTATAATAGTCATAGTGCATATATACACATACATATACATAGCTGCACATACATACACACACACACAAATAGAAAGCATTAAAGCTATTATCACATAGATCACAAGGTTATCTACTGCAAACTTATAAATTGGAACAGTATAGGAAGCCTATCCAGACACTGAGGTCTTGGAACCTTATATTTTTACTTAACAATGGGGATTTCAACTTAATTTGTCTCGATAATTGACTGAATTCTTAACTTAACCTATGTCAAGATAATACTATTAGGCTGCACATGTCAAATAAACAGGCCATGGTACAAGATAAATAGTTTACTGAGTTGTAGTCAGTGAACATTTGATCTTCTAAGACATTTTATGATGTGACAGTGTAATTTCTCAGACTGATGAGATCCAGCATTTACATAGCACTGCAAGGTTTGCAAAATTCTCTTTTTCATAGTATGCTCAGTGCAGTATATCTTGTAAATAATTTTGTTCCCGTTTTCCAGATGAGTAAAGAATGTTAGTGTTTATAAATGACTTGCCCAAGATCACTTACATAATGTGTCAAAAATCCTAGATTGTTTATTTCAAATCCACTGCTATTTTTATTACCCAATGACATCTCTCTAAAGAAAACAGGAACAAACTACTTCTATCCTGCTGCATCTCATGCACTCTGGTCATAGGCAAATTTACTCATATCTATATAGTAGAATGCAAAAAATACTGGATCAGATATTAGATGTTCCAAGTTCTAGTCGTCATAACCCTCTTTTAGCATCAGTTTCCTACTCCATACAATGATGATAAAAATTGTAGGACACTTGATTAGCATGGAGATCAATGGAGATAATATGCCTGAAGAGTCTTTGAAAAGTGTAAAATACTGTTTCATGAGTGTGATACAATAGAGACACATTTTCAAGTTCTTGTCTCTTCGGTATATTTTATCTATGTCTTTGACCAAGTCATGCTATGTGGAAATGGACCAGGGGAGGGGAGAGAAGAAGGAAACTTATCTCCATGTTCTTGTCAACTCTAAATTTTGATTATTCAAAGTATTACTGCTTAACTGAAAAGCAGAGTTAATAATTATCACGACTTATCAACATTCAGGAATATTCTCATTGCATATTTTTTAACATAGTATTTAATATCTGTATGATTCAGTCCCTCCAATACAACTTTTGAGAAAAAGTGAATGTTTGAGATAAAAATTAAATAATAGATTATATGTATATATGTATATATATATATGTGTGTGTGTTATATATATGATATGTATTGTGTGGGTTGTGTACATATACATGTATGTACATATGTATGAACAGAGTAATCTATCCAACCATTGTTTCTCAACATGATTTTTTTCTTTACATATATATATATATATATATGCCAAAAAATAGTACATTTAAGTGAATATATGCCACCTCTAACTAAATCAAGCTGATTATAACCTCTCAACCAATTTATTATTAAATTACAACCAAGTAGTTATTATTTTCAATAAATGGACTGTTCCAAGGTATGAACCCTGAAAATAAGGTGGGCTGGAGGGGCTGGAGTAATGAGGATAATGTCCCATTCAAATTAGGAAAATAAACTAAAAAGGGGAAAAAAAAAGTACTCAGGATGGTCTAGCTCAGGATGATAAAGTCTTCCTTTATCATCTAATTTAATTATCCTGATACTATTTTGTGGCTCCTTTCCTACATTATATTCCTTAATTTTTGTTCTCCCCATTCTTTACTCTTTACTTTACTAAGAGTTCATTTAAATTGTTCTGTATGCAAGACAAGTTTCCTTTCCACTCAGGAGCTGTAGAAAAAGTAGACATTTTCATTTCTTTTCCCTTTGTAGAACATATGTATTTTTCCAGAGTATCTTAATGAGCTGCACTATTTTGAACATGAAGGAAATTTCAGAATATCAACTAGTCTTGTTTGTTTCACATAGAATGGAGTGCTGGCTATCATTTGGTACAGTAGAGATTTTAAATCACAAAAAGAAAAAAAATGTCTGACTTGCCTCTTTATATGAGAATACATATGGGATCTGTGATTTCTCTATAGGGGAAACTCTCAGTGCAGGATCAGCTTCCATGCAGCTCCATAATGCCTCCATGACTTTGATAAGTCCAGATTTGCCTGAGAACCAGAGACATCAATAGACATGCCTATTTTCATGCAGCCAGGAAGTTAGAGTGCTCATAATTAAACCCAGGTCTTCAATAATTCCCAAACCAACAATTGATTCACCACACTATTCTACATCTCTGTCTCTTTAGGCTGCTATAATTAACCAGAGAATAACCAAAGTTCACTTTAGCTTGTTACTAAAGTGAACTTATGTTATGTAGATAAAACAGTCTTTATATACAAGTTTTCTGCTTTGGAAAACATGAATTCTCCATAAAGTATATCATTTAGTCAGTTGAGGCCAACTGATTTTTAAAGTATTGTTAATTTAGTAAGAATTGAAAAAGAATCCTCAATTTCTCTTTCTTAATGTTACCAGAAAGCTTCACAAAATAGCTGACAAAATTTTAATTTTAAATCATTAGACACATAAGGGAATGTTCCTAATGTATTTAAAGTAAACTCCCTGTAGGTTTCACAAAATACAAAAAATACCAATGACACATATATTTTCATCTTTCTGATTCATATCCTGTGTTGTGCCCATAAAAATAATGTCTATATTTAGCTAACATAACAAAGATTCAAAAGGTATATTTGCACATATATTAGTTGTAGAATCCCTGCTATAAATCTGTGGTTTTGCAATTACATGTATATATGAGGTAAAAATCTGTTCCTTTTTAAAGAATCATTTCATACTATTAAAATGACAGATTGTTGCCTCCACCCCCACCTTAATAACAAAGAATACCATATCAAACTAAGAATTTATCAAGTATGCTTCTCAGGGCCAGCCTTATACTAGTTCATCTGATATCAGATATCCACAAAAGCTCTTTCCTATCTTGAAGTTGAATCCATTTCCCTTGTGGCTTTTATCCCAGTTAAAATGGAAAAAATTCCTAGAAGAGATAACACTTTGAATTGTTATCAGGTATTTATAGCTGAACATGAATGAAAGGCAGAATAGACCTCTACCATCTTCTTCTAAGCTATTTTTCCAGGCTTAACAGTTGGTTTCCAACCCATAGTCTAATTAAAATGGACTTGGCATGATACTAGTAAACTGTCCTGCTCTTTTTTTGCCCACGATAGTCCTTCTGCTTATGGGTCCCTCTTGCCTACAATCCATTTTTTTCCCTCCTGCCTCTCCTATTACTTGCTGAAATTCCTTCTCTCCTTTGGTCTAGGCTTGATTGTCACCTCCATTTTCTGATCCTCTACTAAAAATTCTACACAGCTGTCTCATTATGGCCTGGAAATGACCTTGCTTTTCACTTTTATTCTCAAACCCTATCACAAAAGACCACAAGGTTTTAGAAGTCCTCAGGCTAAAAATACTTTGAATATAGATTCTTTGATATCCTGTAACTGTTGGACAAATACTAGGACATTTAAGTTTGGAGAAACTCATTATCGAAAGCTTGACCTTCAGGCAGTGATTTTTTTTCAGTGATATCAATTCATGAAGACATGTTCCTAAGGCTAGAAGAGTTTAAATCTGTGTTGAAGTAGTAGTAATACACAGGACTCATTATCATTAAATCATAAATAGAAGCATTGTAAGGTAGGATGAAAAGTGATGGTGCTGGATTCAGAGGACCTTGATTTTAATGAGCTTTTGAGCCACATTAGGTGAATCGCTTAAGTTCTCTTTAATTTTCTCATCTGTGAAAGGACGAGTTGGACCAGATAGCCTCCAAGTAAGAGCTTTCATCATTTGATTCTACAAATTGTGTGGGAATATCACACAAAGAAATTGGGTTTTATGTAAAATATGTACCTCACATAACATAATTATTGGTCCACAATTATCATGTAATACATATTTATTGAATATAATTAGATTTCTCCAGTGAGAAGATGTATCTCCCTCTTTCTATATGGCAGGAAATTACTGGTTACAGGACAATATTCCTCAATAAGGTGAAATTAAGCCAGTAATTGAGGGTAACATATAATGTTCTATTAGTCAATTCTACTCACCAAACTATCAGCTTCTCTCATATGTCTATTTTGTGTCCCAACTCCCCCAAAATATAAGTCAAATTATCTTATTATTCCATGACTGAGGGAAACAGAAACATAGAATATTTGTAAGAGTAAGGATCACTCACGAGTCCTGAATTCAGGAGGATCTGATTTCAAATCTGGTCTCAGATACTTAACACTTCCTAGCTGGGTGGCCCTGGACAAGTCCCTTAACACCCAATTGCCTCAACAACAACAACAACAAAATAGTAAGGATCTCTCCATTTAGTACCTGAATAACTATAAGAATATGGTCAATAAATATTCATCTAGTGAAGAGACCCATTCTCTCCTGGGGCAATTTATTCAAAGTTTATAAATCTCTAATGGTTGAAAAGTTCCCCACCCCCACCTGCAGGTCCCAGGGGTGAGCAGAACACGTTTGTTAAAGATAGTAGACCTTCTACTAGTTGTATAATGTGGGAAATGCCATATGTTCAGTGTTTTCAGTTGCAGTTCTCCACACGGAAGAGGTTTGAGAGCCTGCTTCTCAGAGTATTACAATAACTTTTAATGGAAATGCCTTTGAATCATATGTATTTTATCTATAACTTGTTCTAGTTTCCTCACCACATAGAGAAGAAGGGAGGAAGGAAGGAAGGAAGGAAGGAAGGAAGGAAGGAAGGAAGGAAGG
>JAJPUD010005688.1:51415-71581 GCA_023553655.1 Myrmecobius fasciatus | reverse complement strand
GGAAGGAAGGAAGGAAGGAAGGAAGGAAGGAAGGAAGGAAGGAAGGAGGGGAAGGGAGGGAGGGAAGAGAGGGAAGAGAGGGAAGGAGGGATTTTAAGTGTTTATTATGTGCCAGATACTAGGTGATAGGTGTTATTATCTCCACTTTACAATTGAAGAAACTAAGACACTGTTTAAGTGATTTACCCAGCATCACATACCTAGTGTTTGTAGTCAGATTTGAATGAAGGACTTCTTGATTACAGACAGCAGCATTTTTGATTGGCTGCAGTTACTATAAGGTACTTAAGATATAAGGAAATTCAAAAGGTCTAGTCATCTTCAGCTCTTCTCTTGGTAGACTTTGGATTGATTCCTTCATGACTGGCATTCAGTGAAAGAATGATATAATGGGAAAGGCTTTGTGATTTCTCTGAGATTCACATGAACTTTATGAATAAAAACCTCAGTTCTTAAATTGTCTCAATGCTTTTTTTTGATTAGGTGAAGGATTTGGAAACTATGAATTTGTTCATGTGCAAAAATGTTTGTAGAAGCTCTTTTTGTGGTAGCAAAAAAGAAATGGAAATGGAGTAGAAGTCCATCATTTGGGGAATGACTGAATAAATTGTGGAATATGAAGGTAATGAAATATTATTGATTTATAAAAATGAGCAAACTGATTTTAGAAAGACCTAGAAAGATTTACATGAACTGATGCTGATCAAAACAAGCTGAACCAGGAATACATTGTACACAATAATAGCAAGAATATGCAATTATCAGCTATGAAAGACTTGGCTCTTCACCAGATAGATAACTGACTATATTAAGTTAAAAAGTTTTTGTACAAACAAAACCAATGCAGTCAAGATTAGGAGGGAACAATAAATTGGGAAATCATCTTTATATTTAAGGGTTCTGATAAAGGTCTCATCTCTAAAATATATAGAGAATTGCCTCATATTTATAAGAATTCAAGCCATTCTCCAATCGATAAATGGTCAAAAGATATGAACAGACAATTTTCAGAGGATGAAATTAAAACTATTTGTAGTCATATGAAAAGGTGCTCCAAATCACTATTGATCACAGAAATGAAAAGTAAGACAACCTTGAGGTACCACTACACACCTGTCAGATTGGCTAAAATGACAAAGATAATGATGAATGTTGGAGAGGATGTGGGAAGGCTGGGACACTGATGCATTGCTGGTGGAGCTGTGAACGGATACAGCCATTCTGGAGAGCAATTTGGAGCTATGCTCAAAGTTATCAAACTGCATACCCTTTGACCCAGCAGCATTCCTATTGGGCTTATATCCCAAAGAAATCATAAAGGAAGGAAAGGGCCCCACATGTGCAAGAATGTTTGTGGCAGCCCTTTTTGTAGTGGCTAGAAACTGGAAACTGAATGGATGCCCATCAATTGGAGAGTGGCTGAATAAATTACGGTATATGAATGTTATGGAATATTATTGTTCTGTGAGAAACGACCAGCAGGATGATTTCAGAGAGGCCTGGAGAGACTTACATGAACTGATGCTGAGTGAAATGAGCAGAACCAGGAGATCATTATACACAGCAACAACAATACTATATGATGATCATTTCTGATGGACATGGCTCTCTTCAACAATGAAATGTTTCAAGCCAGTTCCAATTGTTCACTGAAGAAAGTCATATACACCCAGAGAAAAAGATGTGAAATGTGGACCACAACATAACATTCTCATACTCTTGATTGATGTTTGCTTACATTGTGTTTCCTTTATCTGATATATCGTTTGTGTAGATAAGATTTTTCTTGCACAACAATGATAAGTGTGGAAATGTGTATACATATATTCGATTTGTCAAGTATTTTAACATAATTAACATGTAGTGGATATCCTGCCATTTAGGGGAGGGGTAGGGAGTAGGGAGGAAAAATTTGTAACAGAAAGCTTTGTAAGGGTTAATGTTGAAGAATTACCCATACATATGTTTTGCAAATTTAAAAAAAAAAAAGACTTGGTTCTTCTCAGTAGTTCAGTGATCCAATGCAATTCCAATAAACTTTGGCCTGAAAATGTCATCTGCATCCAGAAAAAGAACTATGGAAACTGAATATAAATCAACACATTCCATGTTCACTTCTTTTTTCTATTTTTTTTCTCTTTTTTGTTTTGATTTTTCTCTCCCAACATGATTCATAAAATATGCATTAAAATAAATAAATATTTTTTAAAAAATAAAATAAAAAGGAAGTGGAGAAGTTTATCTTAATATACTATAATGCAGTTAAATCATAAATACTATGTAGGGCAAAATGAAAATGTCTACAATTCATTAATTTGTACATCCGAATAGGGTATCCTCCATCTTCTTTCTCTTTTTACTTTGAATTTTTATGTAGTCAAGCAAACATCAAAAAAATTGCATCTTTACACTATAATCATGGAAAAAGTATTTTAAAGAAGCTTTGATTTTATTATGCATACATAAATACACATGTATATGTATATATTCATATTTTGTTGAAAACAATCTGTATATTATATATAAAAGTATATGTGTGCTCAGGTTTTTATTCTTTTTTAAAAATCTGTTTAGAATTACTTCATATCATTGCTAAAAAGAAATTGTATCATTACACTGATTTTATGCTATTTTTCATTTATTTTATGCTATTTACAAAGGCAACAGGAAGTTCTTTTTTTCCCAGAAGGTATATAGGATAGGACTTCAATATAAATCAAAATTTCACTAGATTAATTTAAAGTAAATGTATTGTTGGTGTGAGAGTTCTTCACAACTATTTGTTACATACCATGCTATATTTAAAAAACAGACAATTTCTAAGTACTACAAAGAAGGGAATAGGCTACCAAACATATTTAAAAGAAAAGGAAAGTAAATTGGGTTTATTCACCATGCCATTTGAATTCCCTATTGCTACCACTGTGTTCTCAATCCATATGTGTAACTGGAAGCAGAAAAAATATTAAAAAAAGACAATCTTTGTATATATAATAATATCTGACTCTTGTATGCAATCACTAAATCCACAATGACATTGGAGTATCCCACTGAAAAAGCAAAAGATTCACTTCGGGAACATGTTAGCTCATTGAAATGACCAGCCATTTTGGTATGGGCTAAAGTTCTCTTTTTAATTGTTTTTGTTTGTCATTAGTTGAGTTTATTGTCACTCATCTCATTTATTTGAATGACAGAATCAGAGCCTGAAGAATCTTTATAGGCCATTAAGCTACAATGACTTATCTAAGGTCACACAGTTAAGTGTTTGAGGCAGGATTAGAGCTTAGATTTCTGATTCCAAATCTAGCACCCTATCTATTATACCACCTATTGACTTAAAATAAATTAAACTCCACAGGAAATAATAAAACTCTGACTTAAAAATAGCAATATACATTGCTGGTGTCAGAAGTCAGCTTTGTACTTAGGAAGATGATTCTTCCGGACCAGACTTAATACTCTCTCTATTATGCTACCTAACTGTCCCTATTGGAATATACTACTCAAGTGTAGTCTTATTAGTTATTAAACTATGAGCTCTTTGAAGATAGGAACTGTCACTTTCCCATTCTTTGCATCCACACTCAGCATAGTGCCTGAAACATAGTGAGTGCATAAAAAATACTGTTTACAAATGTGTGTGATTATTAATCTTCAGCTATTTCACTTATCTGACATTTACACAAGCTGTATGAAGCTCAACCTTATTTCCACATCTCTATCTACTCCAAACAATTAGTCTATAATGGAAATTTAAGAGTTACATTTTTCCCAAATGCACACTATTAGTCAAATCACATCTTCTATCTAGTATCTATGTTTGCAAATCTGGCAGTAGCTCACAAACTGATTAAAATACTTAAAAGATCTGGCAAAAATAAGTAGTATCACCAGATGGAATTTACCAATAATATACTGAAATTAATATAGCTTACTTCCATAAAAATGTTTGTTTAGGCAGTGATAAAATATGGAATATAATATTATCCTGAATTGCCTTTGTTTCTTTACATTGAAGTAAAGAAATCATTTTTTTTGATGGAATTACTTCTGCTGCCTTCCCAGAGAACCCATTTTAAAGAAACTTTGAAAGACATATCAACCATGTACCATTTTGCTCCTTTATCCTCCAAGCAAGATAAGTTTAGGCTAGTCGATCTATTTCAAAGGATCCCAGACTGAATAATTATATAGTTCAATTGTTCTCCATCTGCCGCTTGATGAATGTATAAATGTCTTTACTTGTCTCAGATGAAGTTGTAAATGCTTACTTTTCTTACTGAGAAAGTATGAATGACCAGCATCTCTTCCTTCAAAAAGCCATTACAAAATGAAGAAAACTAATAGATTCTTTATCTTAAAGATGAATGCTTATCATTCCCCACTTGACAATACCAAAAGAGGCCATTTAAGTTTCAGGTTATTTTTATAAAAAGAAATATGAGTCTGGACTCAACTAGAAAAACCTAGATTCAAATCCCATCTCTGATACATAATGATCTGCATGACCTTGTTTACCTCTCAATACACTGGATAATGCTTTAATACTATAAATTGCAAAGTTCCAACATGCATTAATAAAGTTTTCTCAATCAAGACTTCCCTTTGTCAATGAAAGCACAAGTACAATTCCTATTATATCATTTTTATAATCCAATAATGATTAACAGGTTTAAACTTTGGTGAATTACAAATTCATTATGGATTCACATTGTGACAAAATTTTAAAAATGCTTATGAAGATAGTAGCTACATTAATACAAGCATGCTTTATAGAATTAGAAGAGTGATGGTCCCATTGAGCTTTGCCCCATAGGGTATTATGTGGATCATTATACTTATTTTTTTAGGAAAAGACTTTGACTTCATTCTAGAAGTAAGTAGCTGAGATTATGAGATGTCTCAAGACCAAAGCATATAAGGTTTATTGGAAGATGAAACTGGAATGTTCAGCCATTCAAGAGAAGATCTAAGAGAGAAAGAGAGAAGGGGACATGTTACCTCTTGTCACTTATTTGAAATGCTATAATGTCAAAAAGAAATTCCCTGATAATTGAAGCAGTCCAAGAACTGAATAGGCTGTCTTAGGAGAGAATGGTTTATCATTCACTGAAGTTCCTCAAGCACAGACCAGATCTCCATTTATCAGGCTTGTTCTGGAAATTATTCTTGTAAAGATATAGTTTGGATGGCAAGACCTCTGAAAGATTCAGTAGTGAGATGCTGTGATTCTGTTAAGATCATACTACACCATATCCAGTGTTTGTTGTCATTGCTAACTTTAGTTTTTTTCTTACACTATAGTTTTTCAATATACATTAATTCAGGGTTAATCATGACTGTGAGGCATTTCCTAATGATTTTTAGGACAGTTAAATAAAAATGAAACTACATAATAACATTCACCTATTTTCTGAAAGTTTGAGGTATTTTTTCCAATATAATTACTTATCAGAGAATCACAGAGTAAGCAGTTTCAAGTAGCATGATTATCATATTCATAAAGCTCTAGTTGTAAATTGTCTAAGGTTTTTTTTTTAAAGCCACAAATGTAATAACATTTATAACATCTATATTTATGGCATGCACATAGCAATTTTATCTTCAAAAGATCTGAATCTATATACTATTATTATGAATATGGTCAATGTTAATATCCCCACATTTAAAGAGAAATTTATTGAAACTAAAGGCATAGATGTTTTCCCAGGTTCAGTCAGGATATCATACAACAAGATAATTTATCAATAAATCAATCAATAAATATTTATTATGTTCCTACTATGTGCCAGATAAAATCAATCAATAAACATTTGTTACATTTTTGCTATAGGTCAGTCATATATAAAGCAAATCAAAAGGCAAGTCTCTTCTCTCAAGGAGCTCACATTCTAACAAGCAAAAATCATGTAACTAGCTATGTATAGACTATATGTATACATAGCATACATATGTATATGTATATATATGAAACAAATATATTTCAAATATATAAATAAATATTTGATTTTCTATATATTTAATATTTGAAAGGTATTCTGAGGCCCCCGAAGAACTGATAAATCAAGTAGGATAATGGCATTTTGAATCTTTTTTACATGACACTTCATTAATAATGGGACACAACATGATGAAATAATTCAAGTAATGAGAATATTAAAATGCTTTATTTTTTTAATTTATTGCTTTTATTAAATGTGATAATTTTTTTAAAAAAAGATGTTAGACTGAAGAACTAACCATATCATTCACCTATATACCTAATATCTCCATATTAACAAAGAAATTCTACTATTTATAAGGTTAGTCACATTTACACATTTTGCCTGCAGTGTGAATGTACCTCATTCTCTAAATGGACTTTCCTCAGATTGTCAGGGCTATGAAATGAAATTTAGATGGTTTCTGATGTTTCTTGGAGTTCAAGATCTGAGTTCCTATTTTAGCCCACATGATCTCTAGGGATCATTTTACCAACTTCCATTCTCACAGACAAGTCTTAGGACCTGGTTGAGCTTGCTTTATCTCCCCTAATTGTTTAAAGAGACTCTAATTTTTAAAATTCCTTCTTACTCCAGATGGTTTGATGCTTTTATATAGAAATCAGAGGGCATAAGCATAGCTAATTGGAATAGACCTATTTTTAGCATTATTTACTTCAATTAATTCCATCCAATGACTTTTTTTTACTTAATATACTATCTCTTGATTGATTGATTAGTTGTTTGAGACACTGTACACACCTAGTCAGAATATCAAACTAAAATGGGTATGAATATGCTACAGAAATTATTTCAGTTAGTACTCAGCCTCTCAAACAAAGTGACATGGTAACCGAGGACAACACAGGTTTAGGGTGCCAAACTCATTTATAAAAGCTTATGAAGAAGAAAAATGGGAAATTATTTGCAGTGATGTCCACAAAACATCAGAAAATAGTGGAAGAAAAGCTAATTTTACAGTAAGCTTGCTAAGAGATACAAATCAGCAAAAGCATCCCAAGGGAATTTTACTATGACACATAAAGAAAAACAAATAAAAATTTACAAAGAATGTGAAAAGATTTTTAGCAACAAATACGTGATCTATTAGTAGAATTGATCCATGTATTTTTTTCATGCTGAACTGCTATCTATAGCAGCTAAAATGCCACTTTTTTTTCCTAGCTCAGCTCAATTACCTTCACATCCTACATGAGGTTTTTCCCAAACACCCCAGCTTCTAGTGTCTCCTTTACAATTTTTTGTAAATAATAATAATAATAATAATAATAATTTTTACATTTTGTATATGTTTACATGTGTACATGACAGTTTTTTTCTGATATAATACCAGCTCCTTGAGTACAAGAACTACTTCAATTTTCCATTCATATCCTTAGGGACTAGCACTTACCAGTTAATTGGTTTAGAATACATTACAATCTACATTTGTGTATTTGCTCTAAATAAGCATTTCCCTTAGTGGAGCAAGACACCACCTTAAAGGTGTTTTAAAAAAATCTTGGTTCTAGCCTTGACCTGATCAAACAAGGCAAATCCAGGAAAAGAAAGTTAAAAAGATTTTATTTAGTACAACAAGGCAGGTTGCCATTGTTGTGGTCAACTCAATTGAAACTGCATCCTTTTTATAGACAGAAGTAAATAACTTCCATATGTGGGTAGAAGTATTTTGATTGATATAAGTAATTATGAGGAAATAAAATTTATGTTCTTCAGTTCCTATCTCATTAATATATCATAAGAAGATAGGGTAGCTAGGTGGTACAATAAATGCCAGTTCTGAAGTCAGAAAACCTTATCTTCCTGAGTTCAAATTCTGGCCCCTGATTTACTAGCTATGTGACCCCGAAATAAGCATTTAACTTTATGTCCCTCTCTTTCCTCAACTGTGAAATAAACTAGAGAAAGAAATGGCAAACCACTCCAGTATCTTTGCTAAGGTACAACTGAACAAAAGGGAAATGAGATTAAAGCTTATGCAGGCTAGCTGTCCATAGTACTCAAAATCTAAATAAAGTTTTAAAATGAGGTCACTTGAACTGACTCAACACAAATAGCTGACTTTTACACAAAAGCTTTTTTTTCCTATTGCCCTCAGAGATACAGATAGATATGTCAAAATTTAAGGTACTTGGTAAGAGATAACATTATTCAGTGGTCCCCTGATTATTAATATTAAGTGAGGCATAAAAATTTTCTCTTGCCATATGGTCCTCAAAGATGTTTGTTGTCATGGAGGATATGCAGCTGAGAGTATGTCAGAGAGCAATTGCCTATAGCTGGTATGAAAATATATATGCTAACTACCTTGATTTGCTTGAGTTCCCCAATTATCCAGGTAACCAAGGGGAACTATGTAGGACTGACTTGACGAATTAGGATGTACAATGGCCTGACAGACCAAAGATTCTTTGTGGTGACAAAGATCAAACTCAGCTGGAAGTGCAGAATTGGTGATTCTGAAACTAGCTGAGCTCAAACTAGCCCTGGGTAGCCCCTGAACTATCAGCTAACCTTGAATTCTTGGAGACATTCTTGTTGTTTCAAATTTTTTTTCCCTTGGGGAAAAGAGGGACCCAGATCTTGTAAAATTCTTGCCTCAGTTTACATTTTGGTGTCAGAAGTGGGATTCAATTGAGGGTCCTGACAATCACCATATATGGCTGTATTGATTAATAAGATACCTGCAAGAACCCAGATTTCGTAAAGTTATGGAGACCCCCAACTCAAATTCCAGAGTCTTGTCAGATTCATTTGAATCCTTCTTCATTAATAAACATAGGCTTCCAATGATTCTTTTAGTAAGTAAGTAAGAGCTCTCTGGTGTCTAGTTTGATCTCTAATTTTCTTTCTACTTTTTCTTTCTAATTTTTAAATTTTCACTTTTTTCTTTCTATGTTTCTTTCTTTTCTATGGAGCTGTGACTCCATAGACTGTAAGTAATGATCAGTCTGTTAATAGTGTAAAGGATGGGCCTCTAGTCTGAAGATTTATCCATATTATGCCATAATGTTGGTACCAATACTTGTTATTTCCTTGAAAAATTGACTGAATATCTGATGAACCCAGGTTAACATAGCCACAGTGGAGTTGTTTTGATCAGGATAAAATTCTATATTGGAAATAAAACAACAATCCTATGAATGACTGTTTCCAGAATGGGATATGCTTAATAAATGGCTCTTAGGAATAACAAAAATAGAGCACAAGGCACAAGTAGAATCAGTTAAAGAGTCTGTAAAGCACCCTGTGGAATCTTGTTGAACAAATTGAAAGTTAAATTTCCCTTCTTGCTGCTTCAGCTAAGTTTCCTTCTCCTTCCTCTGCTTGTAGCTCAGCTTTACCAAGATTCCTCCTTACCCTTCTTCCCAAACCTGAACCTTTTCTTCCTCCTAGCTTCCCTTGTCCCACTTGTCCTAGTTCTACTTCATTCAAATATTCCTATTCAAGGTAAAAAAAAAATTAAACCAATGGAAACAGAGGATGGTAATCACGAGCGTGTTGGTAGAGAAATGCCTATATCCCTTTTAGTCTAAGAGAACTAAAGTCTTCCCAATCCCTTTCAAGACTCTGCTGCCTTTCAACAGTAATTTGAGATTATCTGCTTAATTTATAAACCCAGAATCCCAGATCTCTATCAGTTAGTAGAAGTAGCAGTGGGGGATGGTCATATAGATCACTGTTTTGCTATTGTGGGAATGGCAGACCTAACTATCTATCTAAAGTGTGATTGGGAACCTGAGGAGTATTTTAAGAGGAATGCCCTAAATTCTACTAATTTATTAAGGGCCATTCCCACAGCTTTCTTCTGGCCAATAGATTTTTCCTGAGTCAAGAAGGTTAAGCAGAAGGAGGGCAAATCTATTTATGAATTCCACATGCACTTTACTGAGAATTATGCTTTCAATTATGCTATCAAGTCTTTGCCATGATCACCTAGGTGCCTTAGGTAATTGCAATTTTATGTTCCCCAAGGGCATCTTACCAGAGGTTTCAGCTTTTCTTTACTCAGGCTTCATTTTGAGTTTCACCCAAAAGAGTGTATTGCCCTTTCAGGTGCCTTTACTCTTGGGAGCTCTAAATCTGTACTGATTATGTATACAGCCCTAATTTCCCCCCAAACTTCCACTGATCTTGGTTCCTTATTATATTTGGTGCTAGCACTCCTATGGGCCCTAGATCTATTGATATTGGTGTGGTATCCAGGGCAACCCCTATCTTAGTTCAGGTTGACCCTTAAAAACCCCATCCCATCATTCAGAATCTCCTCTATTTAGGGTTCAAATTACTTTGGACAAGTACTTATAATCTTCCTATTTTTTCTGATCTGGAAGCTTGAAGGATGAGGCTGGTTTCTTGCCGATGAGCTTATGGCTATTACTTTCATTGTAATCACAAGGGCCCCTTTAATCCTTAACCTTAATATATTATTCAATCTGATTCCTCCAATTCTGAGTATTTTACATATGTTGATCTATATAGTGCTTTCTTTTCTGTTAAAGTGTCATCAGACATTTATTTGCTTTAACTTTGAAGTGTCAACAACATACCCAGGAATACACTGAATTGCTCCCATATTTTTCCTAAATTTTTCACTGTTACAAAACAAAAACAAAACAATAGTAAGAGATAGAAAGAGAAATCCCATTTAAAATAACTATAGGTAATATAAAACATTTGGGAGTCTATCTGCCAAGACAAATCCACTTTTCACACAAATAAAGTTATATCTAAATAAGTGGAAGACTATCAAACAAACTAAAAAGAATGAAAAAATGGAAGAAAATGTGAAATACCTCATTGGAAACATATTTGACCTGGAAAATAGATCCAGAAAAAAAAACAATTTAAAAATTGTTGGCCTGCATAAAAGCAATGACCAAAAAAAAGGCCTGAATAGCATTCTTCAAGAGATCATTAAGGAAAACTGCCCTGATATTCTAGAAACAGAGGGTGAAATACTCATTGAAAAAAATGTATCACCTTTGGAAAGGGATTCCACAAGGAAAACCCCAAGGAACATTTTTGCAAAACTCTGAAACTACAACCTCAAGGAAAAATATTGCAAGCTGCCAGATAAAAACAATTCAAACATCAAGGAAACAAGGATCTGGCAGCTTTTACAATAAAGGATCTCAGGGCTTGAATACCATATTCCAGAAGGCAAAGAACCTGGGATTGCAACCAAAACCCAGGAAGATTCAATATCATCCTTGAGGGAAGGAGATGGAGCTTCAGTGAAGTAAGAGACTTTCAATCATTTCTATTAAAAAAAAAACAGAACAAAACAGAAAATTAAATTTACAAATAACAAAAAGCAAGAGGAGCATCGAAATATAAACAGGAGAAAATATATATTTAAAGATTAAACTGCTTACATTCCTAGATGGGAAAACAATATCTGTAACTCTTGAAAACAATATCTGTTATTGGATCAGTTATAGGGGACATCACATAGACGGAGGGCATGGTTTTGAAAGGACTCACATGTGATAACATCAAAAAAAAAAGATATTAAGGAGTGGGAAAAGGTTTGTACTGGAAAAAGAGGAAAGGAGAGGGATAATAGAACAACTAGTTCACATGAACAGGTGCAAAAAACCTATTACAATCTGAGGGAAATAAGGGACGGTGATGACCATTGTCTGAAGGTTTATCTCATGAGTTTTGATTCTAAGAGGGAATAATTTAATCATTCAGTTGGGTATAGAAATTTATGTAAGCCTATAAAGAAATAGGAGGAGAAAGAGAAAAGTAAAGGGAGGGACAGGATAGGAGGGAAGAGCAGAAACACCAGGGAAAAATTAAGAGAAAGGGGGGAAAGGTTGATAAAAGTTTAGGTAGTGGGTGGAGTGGGTTAAATAAAACACTACTAAGAAAAGGGGGAAGTTATGATAGGAAAAAGGTAGTGAGTGGGATGGGTAAAAAACACACAGGAATAAGGACAGGGTGGAAAGAGAAAAAAAAAACAATACTCGGGGAGAAAATAGGATGGAGGGAAATATAGAGCTGGTAATCATAACTATGAACATGAGTGGGTTGAACTCTCCCACAAAACAAAAGTGAATATTGGAGTGTATTAAAAACAGAATCCTATAATATGTCTTTGCACGTGTTTGGAAAAATAAAATACTATAAAAATAAATATTTTTTTCACTGAATGGATGCCCATCAATTGGAGAATCGCTGAATAAATTATGGTATGTGAATATTATGGAATATTATAGTTCTGTAAGAAATGACCAACAGGATGATTTCAGAGAGACCTGGAGAGACTTACATAAGGGAAATGAGCAGAACCAAGAGATCATTATACACAGCAACAAAATGATGATACAATCATCTGTTCTGATGGACGTGGCTTTCTTCAACAATGAGATGATTCAGACCAGTTCCAATGTTCAGTGATGAAGAGAGTCATCTACACTCAGAGAAAGAACTGTGGAAACTGAGTGTGGACCACAACATAGCATTTTCACTCTTTCTGCTGTTGTTTGCTTGTATTTTGTTTTCCTTATCAGGTTTTTTATTCCCTTCTTTATCTGATTTTTTTTTTTGTGCAGCAAGATAACTATATAAATATACAAACTTATATTGGATTTAACATATATTTTAACATATTTACCATATAGGGGAGGAGGTCAGGGGAAGGAGTTAAAAATTTGGAACAGAAGGTTTTGCACGGGTCAATGTTGAAAAATTACCCATGCATATGTTTTGTAAATAAAAACCTTTAATTAAAAAACAATTTTTTTCAGCAAAACTTGTCAGACGATCTTTTCTGGATCTAGTTTTCTTCACTATGTTGATGATATTTTCCCTTCATTTATTGTGTGTGTTAGAGATTATACCTTTTACCTTCACTTAAAAAAAAGGACATAAAACTTCCAGGGAGAAGTTCTAGGTTTCTTTGCCTGTTGTTATATTCTTTGGCCATATTCTTACTTCTGATGGATCTCATTTAACAGAGACTTATGTCTTAATTTCTTAAAAAGACATTCTTCAATTTTTTCAAGTTACCACTAATTGTTAGCTTAGGACTTTTTTTAGAACTTGTGAATGCTGTAACCTAAGGATTCCTGGGTTTTTCCCTTTGTTACCTGTCCCTTTTATGCTCTACTTAAAAATGATCAGCCAAATCTTTTAAAATAATATGGAATCCTCCCGTGAAACTTTCTAAATGTTAATGGCCTTCCTCATTAAAGCTCCTTCTTTTGGTCTTCCAAATTACAAATTCCACCTTTTTCCTGTTTGTTTCTGAAAAAAAAGGAAATGAATGCAGATACAGGATATTAATCCAAAAATATTTATACTCTCTTGGAAATTATAATAAGACTCTTGATCTGTAACAAGAGAACTTCCTATTTTCCTGAGACCTATAGTGGCAATGGCAGAATTTACTCATGTTATACTTAATGTAATCCTGGACTCCACCTTAACATTATTAGTCCCTCATACAGGGGACTTTTTCTCTTCTTTTTTTTTCCTTTTTGGAGCAATATCACAAATTTATTACAAAGTGCTTGATCATATATATATTTATATACATATATATATGTATATATATATAATTTCCAGTTCTAAAACTATATCCTCCACAGAAAGCTTAATTTCATGCATCTTCTAATAAAAACCCTAATGCAAGAACCAAAAATTAGAAAAACAAATGGTATTTAAGTCTTCTGGACTCCAAAGCACTGCCATTCCAGTTATTAAGCCTATGGCTCCTGGGAGGTATTTAGACAGACCAGCATGGCTCCACCTATTTACAGAATTTGGTGCAGATCCATCTACTTCAGCCTCTTACTGACTTCTAAATTTTCAATGAACTTTCTGAAGAAAGATTCAGTACTGAAGATTACCCACCCCAGTGATGGAGCTGTATATATTTCCCCATATACACACTCATCAGTCCATATTGTGGAAGATGGCCTTGTCCAGGACCAGGGACTCTCCTTTAAAACTGGGAGATCATGGTTTTCCTGGACATTTGGGTTGTCAGTGCTGCTTTGGACTCATTGCCTGCCATCAGGCAGTCAGTCATTCTGGTATGGTCACAACTTTACTTCCTGTGGATGGATCCTTTCTGACATGTCAGAGGATGGACCCCAGAAATCAGCATCAAAACCATCACACTTGACCAAGGACTTGTGGTGGGTAAAAGCTTTGGAGGACTGCTCTTGCTTACTCTTCATTATTAGGTAATACTCATCATGAAGGTCCTTGAGGTTGCTCTGAGATTACTACTGCAGGATCATAATTTTCTGGATGATGATTCCAAAGGGTCACAGGGTAAAACAGGGCCATTGAAGCC
This sequence comes from Myrmecobius fasciatus, assembly GCA_023553655.1. Taxonomy (NCBI): domain Eukaryota; kingdom Metazoa; phylum Chordata; class Mammalia; order Dasyuromorphia; family Myrmecobiidae; genus Myrmecobius; species Myrmecobius fasciatus. Next base: position 57,262 of record JAJPUD010005688.1, on the reverse strand, counting down.
TATAGCTTCTCATTCTCAAGGTGAAATTGGGAAAGCAAGTCCAGATATTAAATCTGAAACTCATGTTCTTGGAAGCTAGAAATGTCCTGTTGTAGATAATAAAAGATTTCTTTGAGGTGCTGCAAGACAAGGCAATTCATCTTGTTCCTCAACTGGCAATCTCTACAATGAAACCAAGCTTACTTACTCCATGAGCCAGTAAAAACATATGCAAGATGCTGGATTCTCAGTAGGTGAAATAAACTATGTGTTGCAATGGGAAACTCCAATTTCCAGACATCACCCGATTTGAGAGTGATAAGAACTATGATCAATGTAATGACCATTCATGATTCTAAAAGACTAATGATGAAATATTTGATCCACCTTTTGACAGAAATCATAGAATTAGGGGATAGATAGGTAGGTGGATAGACAGACAGATAGATAGATAGATAGTTAGATAGATAGATAGATAGACAGATAAATAGAAATAGATAGCTAATAAAAGAACTTGTGTTGAATTATGCCTATTTAATATAGGGAATTTGGTTTTCTATTCTTTTTTGCAATGGAATAGAAGGTTGAAGAGAGAGAAAATAATTATAATAGATTGCACAATGTGTGTCAGAGATGTGGAGTCTGTCATAAACTTTCATATGAGATAAAAAAAATTATTAGGTTATTATTTTACTTTGTTACAAGTAACATGTAGGGTAATCTAGAAACATTTATAATATAAAAATAAACATCCAAATAAACCTTCTTTTAAAGAGTTTGTCTTAACTTTTCTAAATAGGAAAATAAGTGGACAAAAATTCCTACTTTCCAAATTATGATATGCATAAAGCATGAATGTATATCTTGGCCATATACAGCTCTTGGATAATAAACTGATCTAAAATTAAAAAAAGAAGTGAATTGGTTGATTATTTTAGAGAAATTTCAGTGCTTTCAATGGCTTGTGTTGTTTAGTCACGTCTGACTCTTTGTAATGCCATTTAAGGTTTTCTTGGCAAAGACACTAAAGTGGTTTGCCCTTTCCTTTTCTAGCTCATTTTTACAAATGAGGAAACTGAGATAAATCAGGTAAATGACTTGCACAGGGTCACACAGCCAGTATGGTGTCTGAAATTGAACTCAAATAGGTGAGTCTTTCTGACTGGAGGCCTTGCATTCTATTCATTGTACTACATAACTTCCCCTTAATGACCCACATTTCATCATTAGACAAAGGCTGATCTTTCTAACTTCACTATTGTATGGCTGCAAGTTATTAGAATACCAAAAGCTCCAAAGAACTATAGTTGCTTTCAGCTCAAATAGCAAATGGGAGACAAAAGGGAAGCCAAAGCTTACCACCAGTGGAGAATCATGCAAACATAATAGAATCTAGGACATTTTATCAAAGAGATATGACTGGAAATAGTGTAACTGTCATGTATTAACAGTAAGGTATAAGAAACGTATTGCCCCATACTTTCAGAGTAGTCATAGAATTTCAAAAGTTCTAGAGAAAAACTCTTAGCGTTCATGGTAACTGAACCTTCTATTGAAGTTTGATATGAAAATATGGACTGAAGTTAAACAGAATAAAGGTTTGTTGGATTTTGATCTTCCTTGATGGTGTATCACAAATCTCTGATATTTAAACATTTGAGAAAATATATTGGAATGATGGATCAAACCAATAGCATTAAGGAAGAATTACCCATCTGACCCCTGGAAGGGCAGTACTCCCTAGAAGATTAGGGAAGAAGATGAAGCTATTTGAAAGTCTTGCCCTGGGGAAACCCAATTCATCAATAAATATTGGTATAAAGTTCCCTAGGATTTTGAAGATTTAAAAAAATTGCACAACTGTGTACCCCTTATTCCCAGCTCCATAGAGTTGAACATCCCCTTCAGAAGTACACTCCCACTATAACCTTTTCTCTATTTCCCTTCAAATCACTAAAGAACATGATCATTTCCTTTTGTATCCATGATATAGTCCCCATCCTCTCTTACCTGTGCTTAAGCTTATTAAATAAGGAATGGTCCTAAATAGTAGATGAAGCCTAGGAATTTTATACTGCATATCATAAAAAATAAGAACATAAAGTTTACCATATCCCTCTTATCTGAATGAGATAAAACCCTTCCTCACTTCTTTTTCCAAATATCCAAAATCCTTTATTTAGACTACAATTTTTTATCTTTCCACTCATTTCCTCTTCTCCTAGCTTCCTCAATATTATCTTTCTTTATTTTAAATTTAGTTTAAAGCCATCCAAAACTACACCGATCTTATTTATTTCATATTCTGCTTAAATATGTCTATTAGCAATTGCATTTCAGGCTATTTATTTAGTATTTATTGATTCTGCTTGAATTTTTATTTCTCTTTTCTGTTTCTGCAATTTGGCCACAATCAGAAAAGTGAGAGAAAGGCTCTCCTTTAAAAAAAATGTCTTGAAAGTTCTAAAGACATTCCTAATTCCTACTCACCTTCCTTGCCTGCAATCAACCCACTGTGAATATCCATACCCATTATCCACAGCAAGCTCTGGGACTAAGAAATACTAAGAGTGTGGTTGGCATCCCTCCTCTTCGGTGTTCAGGGAAGACTAGTACTTCTGTTGTGAGGGTTTGCCAAGTCCTTTTTTTTTCCCTAACTTTTTTTTTTAATAAAGCTTTTTACTTACAAAACAGATGAGTGATTTTTCTACATTGACCTTTGCAAAAACTTTTTTTCCCAAGCTTTTCCCCTCCTTCCCCCCACCCCCACCCCTAGATGACAGGTAATCTAATACATGCTAAATAGGATAAATTATATGACAAATACAATACATGTATACATATCTATACAGTTATCTTACTGCACAAGAAAGATCAGATCTAGAAAGAGAAGAAGAAAAAACAACCTAAGAAGGAAAACAAAATGCATGGAAATATTCACAGAAAGCGTTAAAATGCTGTGTTGTGATCCACACTCAGTTCCCACAGGCCTCTCTCTGGATGTATATGACTATCTTCATCACTGAGCAATAGGAACTGGTTTGAATCACATCATTGTTGAAGAGAACCATGTCCATCAGAATTGATCATTGTATAGTCTTGTTGCTCTGTATAATGTTCTCCTGGTTCTGCTGATTTCACTCAGCATCAGTTCATGCAAGTCTCTCCAGGCCTCTCTGAAATCGTCCTGTTGGTCGTTTCTTACAGAACAATAATGTTCCATAACATTTATATACCATAATTTATTCAGCCATTCTCCAATTGATGGGCATCCTTTCAATTTCCAGTTTCTTGCCACTAGAAAAAGGGCTGCCAAAAACAGTTTTGCATATGTGGGTCCCTTTCCCTCCTTTAAAATCTCTTTGGGATATAGGCCCAGTAGAAACACTGTTGGGTCAAATGGTATGCACAGTTTGATAACTTTTTGAGCATAGCTCCAAATTGCTCTCCAGAATGGTTGGATCCGTTCACAGTTCCACCAACAATGTATCAGTGTCCCAGTTTTCCCACATCCCCTCCAACAGTTATCATTATCATTTCCTGTCATTTTAGCCAATCTGACAATCTGACTCTCAGAGTTGTCTTAATTTGCATTTCTCTGATTAATAGTGACTTGGAGCACCTTTTCATGTGACCAGAAATAGTTTCAATTTCTTCATCTGAAAATTGTCTGTTCATATCTTTTGACCATTTATCAATTGGAGAATGGCTTGAATTCTTACATATTTGAGTCAATTCTCTATATATTTTAGAAATGAGGCCTTTATCAGAACCTTTGGATGTAAAAATATTTTCCCAGTTTACTGCTACCCTTCTAATCTTGTCTGCATTCATTTTGTTTGTACAATAACTTTTTAACTTGATATAGTCAGACTTATCTATTTTGTGATTAATGATGATCTCTAGTTCTTCTTTGGTCACAAATTCCTTCCCCTTCCACAGGTCTGAGAGGTAAACCATCCTACATTGTTCTAATTTGTTTATACTATCATTCTTTATGCCTAGATCATGAATCCATTTTGACCTTATCTTGGTATATGGTGTTAGGTGTGGATCAATGCCTAATTTCTTCCATACTAGTTGCCAATTATCCCAACAGTTTTTGTCAAATAGTGAGTTTTTATCCCCAAAATTGGGGTCTTGGGGTTTATTAAACACTAAATTACTATTGTCATTGAGTATTTTGTCCTGTGAACCTAACCTATTCCACTGACCCACTACTCTATTTCTTATCCACTACCAAATGGTTTTGGTGACCACTGCTTTATAATATAGTTTTAGATCTGGTACAGCTAGGCCACCCTCATTTGCATTTTTTTTCATTAATTCCCTTGAAATTCTTGACCTTTTGTTTTTCCAGATCAATTTTGTTGTTATTTTTTCTAGGTCAGTTAAATAATTTCTTGGGAGTTTGATTGGTATAGCACTAAATAAATAGATTAGTTTAGGTAGTATTGCCATCTTTATTATATTTGCTCGACCTGTCCAAGAACACTTGATGTTTTTCCAATTGTTTAGATCTGACTTTATTTGTGTGGAGAGTGTTTTGTAGTTTTGCTCATATAGATCCTGACTTTCCCTTGGCAGATATATTCCCAAATATTTTATACTATTGATAGTTATTTTGAATGGAATTTCTCTTTGTATCTCTTGCTGTTGCATTTTGTTGGTGATGTATAAAAATGCTGATGATTTATGTGGATTTATTTTGTATCCTGCAACTTTGCTAAAGTTATGGATTAATTCTAATGGTTTTTTAGTTGATTCTCTAGGGTTTCTCTAAGTAGACTATCATAGCATCTGCAAAGAGTGATAATTTGATTTCCTCATGACCTACTCTAATTCCTTTAATCTCTTTTTCTTGTCTTATTGCCAAGGCTAGCATTTGTAATACAATATTGAATAGTAATGGTGATAGTGGGCAACCTTATTTCACCCCTGATCTTATTGGAAATGGTTCCAGTTTATCACCATTACATATGATGCTAGCTGATAGTTTTAAATAGATGCTACCAACTATTTTAAGGAAAAGTCCATTACTTCCTATACTCTCTAATGTTTTTAGTAGGAATGGATGTTGGATTTTATCAAATGCTTTTTCTGCCTCTATTGAGATTATCATATGTTTTTTATTAATTTGGTTATTAATATAGTCAATTATGTTAATAGTTTTCCTAATATTGAACCATCCCTGCATTCCTGGTATAAATCCTACTTGGTCATGGTGTATTATTCTGGGAATGATTTTCTGTAATCTCTTTGCTAATGTTTTATTTAAGATTTTTGCATCAATATTCATTAAGAAGATTGGTCTATAATTTTCTTTCTCTGTTTTTGTTTTACCTGGTTTAGGTATCAGTACCATGTCTGTATCATAAAAGGAGTTTGGTAGGAGTCCTTCATTCCCTATTTTTTTCAAATAGTTTATATAATATTGGAGTTAATTGTTCTTTAAATGTTTGATAGAATTCACATGTAAATCCATCTGGTCCTAGGGATTTTTTCTTAGGGAGATGATTAATGACTTGTTCTACTTCTTTTTCTAAAGTGGGACTATTTAAATAATTTATTTCCTCTTCTATTAATCTGGTGCAATCTATATTTTTGTAGATATTCCTCCATTTCACTTAGGTTATCAAATTTATTGGCATAAAGTTGGGCAAAGTAACTCCTGATTATTGCTCTAATTTCCTCTTCATTGGTGGAAAATTCTCCCTTTTCATTTTTGAGACTAACAATTTGATTTTCCTCTTTCCTTTTTCTAATCAAATTAACTAAAGGTTTATCTATTTTGTTGGTTTTTTCATAAAACCAACTTTTAGTTTTATTTATTAATTCAATATTTTTTTACTTTCAATTTTACTAATC
>JAJPUD010005688.1:31645-51015 GCA_023553655.1 Myrmecobius fasciatus | reverse complement strand
CTTTTCATTTTTGAGACTAACAATTTGATTTTCCTCTTTCCTTTTTCTAATTAAATTAACTAGAGGTTTATCTATTTTGTTGGTTTTTTCATAAAACCAACTTTTAGTTTTATTTATTAATTCAATAGTTTTTTTACTTTCAATTTTACTAATCTCTCCTTTTATTTTTAGGATTTCAAGTTTGGTATTTGATTGGGGGTTTTTAATTTGTTCTTTCTCTAGCTTTTTTAGTTGCAAGCCCAATTCATTGATTTTCTCTTTTTCTATTTTATGCAAATAAGCATCTAGAGATATAAAATTTCCCCTTATTACCGCTTTGGCTGTATCCCACAAATTTTGGTATGTGGTCTCATTATTGTCATTCTCTTGAATGAAATTAGTAATTGTGTCTGTAATTTGCTGTTTCACCCATTCATTCTTTAGGATAAAATTATTTAGTTTCCAATTGCTTTTTGGTCTATTTTCTCCTGGTCTGATATTGCATGTGATTTTTATTCCGTCATGATCTGAAAAAAATGCATTTGTTATTTCTGCCTTCCTGCATTTGATTTTCAGGTTTTTGTGTCCTAACACATGGTCAATTTTTGTATAAGTTCCATGGACTGCTGAGAAAAAAGTAAACTCCTTTCTGTCTCCATTTAATTTCCTCCAAAGATCTATCATACCTAACTTTTCTAACATTTTGTTTACCTCCTTAACTTCTTTCTTATTTATTTTGTGGTTTGATTTATCAAGTTCTGAGAGAGGGAGGTTGAGATCCCCCACTATTATAGTTTTGCTGTCTATTTCTTCTTGCATCTCTCTGAACTTTTCCTCTAGGAATTTCCATGCTATACCACTTGGTGCATATATGTTTAGTATTGATATTGCTTCATCATCTATGGTACCCTTTAGGAAGATATAATTTCCTTCTTTGTCTCTTTTAATTAAGTCTATCTTTGCTTTTACTTGGTCTGAGATCAGGATTGCTACCCCTGCTTTTTTTTTGTTCACCTGAAGCATAATAGATTCTGCTCCAGCCTTTTACCTTCACCCTGTATGTATCTCTATGTTTTAGATGTGTTTCTTGTATACAACATATTGTTGGATTCTGGTTTTTAATCCACTCTGCTATCTGCTTCTGCTTTAAGGGAGAGTTCATTCCATTCACATTCACAGTTAAAATAACTAATTCTGTATTTCCTGTCATCTTATTTACCCTAGCTTATGCTTTTCTCTTTCTTATCCCCTTTCCCTCCTCCCTACTATTTTGCTTTTGAAAACCACTTCCCTCAAACAATCCTTCCCCTTTAGAGCCCCACCCCTCCCTTTTTCCCCCCCTTTCCCTCCAGTTTCCTTATAAGTATGTCTATTATTCCCTCTGAGCCAGATCTGATGAGATGGAGATTAACCCAATTCTCATTCCCCTCCCTTTTCTCCCCTCAATCATTATAGGTTTTCTTTGCCTCTACATGAGATGTAATTTCCCTTATTTTACCTCCTTTTCCTCTTCTTCCAGTGTTATCCCTTTTCTACCTCTAATTTCTTTTTCAGTTTATCATATCATAATAATCATAAAATCACAATAAACATATCATAATAATCATAAAATCACAGTAATCATATCATAATAATCATAAAATCACAGTAATCGTATCATAATCATAATGTAATAATAGATTCATAAAATCAACCCTCATTCTACAAGTATCTATAACATAATATAGTTCTCAAGAGTTTTTTTTTTTTCTTGTTACCTTTTTATGTTTCTCTTGTGTTCTGTGTTTGTAGATCAAATTTTTTGTTCAGTTCTGGTCTTTTCAGTAGAAATAGGTGAAATTCTCCTATATCATTGAATGACCATCTTCTTCCCTGGAAGATAATGCTCATTCTAGCTGGGTAACTTATTCTTGGCTGTAATCCAAGTTCCTTTGCCCTTCGGAATATCTGATTCCAGGCCCTTCGATCCTTCAAAGTAGAAGCTGCTAGGTCCTGTGTGATCCTAATTGTGGCTCCCCGATATTTAAATTGTTTCTTTCTGGCTTCTCGTAATATCTTTTCCTTGGTATGATAGTTCTGGAATTTAGCCACGATATTTCTGGGGGACTTAATTTTTGGGTTTCTTTCAGGAGGTGATCGATGGATTGTTTCAAGGAGTATTTTGCCTTCTGGGTCTAAAATATCAGGGCAGTTTTCTTTTATGATTTCCTGGAAGATAGTGTCTAGGTTCTTTTTTTCATCATGGCTTTCAGGAAGCCCTATCATCCTTAGATTTTCTCTCCTAGATCTATTTTCCAGGTCAGTTGTTTTTCCTAGGAGATATTTCATGTTTTTCTCTATCTTTTCATTTTTTTGTTTTTGTTTGACTGATTCTTGAAGTCTTGATGAGTCATTCATTTCCAATTGTTCAATTCTAATTTTTAATGTCTTATTTTCTTCAGTTACTGTTTTTAGTTCCTTTTGGAATTGCCCAATTACATTTTTTTGTTCATTGCATTCTTTTCCCATTTTTCCTATTTTATTTTGCAGTGATCTCATTTCATTTCCCCATGTTTCTTCTAACTCTCTTTTAAGATTCTTTATGTAATCTTCAAAGAACGCCTTGTGACATGGAGACCAGTTTATGTCTCTCTTTGGGGCTTTTTCTGGAGTTGCTTTACCTTTAGAGGCCTCAGGATTTGAGGTCTGTTCTTCCCTCTCTCCATAAAAGTTGTCTATGATGAGAGCTCTTTTTGGTTTTTTATTCATTTTTTAAAGGTGTGAGGTCTGTTTAAGGCAAAGGTGGGACAGCTGCTTTAATTTGCCCTTTAATTTAATTTAATTTGGGGCAGTTATGCTGATTGAGTTATTTCAGGAACTGGGCATTTCTGCTGATTGAATTATGTCAGGTGCTGGGCGGTTCGGCTTTAGTTCACCCTGGGGCAGTTCTGCTGATTGAATTATTATGTCATGTACTGGGCAGCTCCGATGATTGAATTATTTCTGGTGCTGATCATTCCTGTTGATTGATTGATCGCCCTAGGGTGCTGTGTAATGGCAGCTAGGTTCGATGCTCATCAGGGGTTCAGTGGTTCACAATCTACCCCCCACAAAAGGCAGACCCCCCAAACCACCTGCCCACAATCAGGACAGATTGGCCCAAGAGGCCCCCAGAAGACTCCCAGGTGTGTGAAAAGCAGAACGCTCCCACTCCTCTTTCAACTCCTGTTCCAGCTCACTGCTCCAGCTCCCTGTCCTGGTCTCCCTGTGCTGCAGTCTGGGTTCAGCAGACCACCCCCCTGCCCAATTAAAACAGACCTGTTTTGAAGTTCTTCCAGAGTATCTTCTTCTAGAATCATGTTGTCCTCCAGATATTGTGGATTTTTTTGCTTCAAAATCAGTCTAGAGGCTTCATATATTGTTGGTTTGAGGGGAGGTTAGAGGAGGTTACAGAGACTCCTGTCTGATCTCTGCCACCATTGCCAAGTCCTTTTTTAGGGAAGTTCAGCTTTGGTGTCCACTTTGATCCCCCCTCTGTGGCTTCAAGAAGCTCTAGCATGTGCAATGGCTACACACAGGTAAATTATCTTGATGATGGGCTATGTGTGTAATGTGCCTATTGGTGAGTTAGAAGGATGCCTATCCCAAAGCATGTCAAAACTTTTTGCCATTGAAATGGGCGCATGAATGGGCAACAGCTATTAAGGAAGTTAAAGCAAGTGCTGGGAAACACAATTGTTGAATCAGACATTGAAGAAACCAAGCCACTACATCTTGGACTATCACCTGCCATCTTGACTTTTGTCCTGCCAGTAGAGTTCATTGACTTAGGAAGAGAGAAAGACTAAGAGAGTGAGATTAATAATTTTGTGCAATTCTGCCTTACTTAAATCCAATTCAAGTACAAGTCAAGATATCATCCATGCTAAAATTAGCATAACTTTCTTTTTTCCACCCTTTATTAAAGTTTTTTTTTTATTTTTCAAAACATATGCATGGACAATTATTCAACATTAGCCTTTACAAAACTTTGTGTTCCAATTCCCCCTCCATCCCCCACTCCCTCCCCTAGATGGCAAGCAGTCCAATATATGTTAAACATGGTAGAAATATACGTTAAATCCAATATATGGCTACATATTTTTACAATTATACAAGAAAAATCAAATAAACGAGAAAAAAATGAGAAGTAAAATAAAATGCAAGCAAACAATAACAAAAAGAATGAAAATGCTATGTTGTGAACCAACCTCAGTTCCCAAAGTCCTTTCTGGGTATAGATCGCTCTCTTCATCACTAAACAATTACAACTGGTATCAGCATAACTTTCAATACTAAATTATATTTAGTATGGTTACTGACAGTTTTTAGTAGCATTACCTAGAACTCAGCAAATGACTTAGAAACCAAGAAGAAAATCTATTTGAAAGATACCACTTTAGAGCTGTTCTAAGAACAGACCTGTTCCAGAATGTCCAAGGAAATTTTTCCAAAGACCAGATAATTTTATCTATGATTCAAGATAAAATGTGCAGATTAACTGAACATTAAGAGTGAGTTACTAGGTTTCAAGGAGAATTGCTATTATTTGCTATGGATGATTACTATTGTATTGCTTTGGTCATTTCTTATGTTTACTGTGATTTTCTTAATTTTTTTTTTCCTTTTAGTGAATTGACTGATATTTGAATTTCCCCTCTAAAATTAGTATGTGGTAAGGCATCCAAGTAACTTGATCTATAACCTGCCTTAGTTTACATATAGTGTAAATTTCACAAAATTTTGTCTACTTGGAAGATATATGAGATTATGACTCTGTGTGTCTAAGGTTATTCAACTTTATAATGTGATATTATGATTATAATACTCATGAATACAGTACACTTGTTTCATATTATAAGTTTAAGTCCCTTAGCTTATATCCATTAATTTGGCAAAAGAAGTAAATATTAAGTGATACAATTGGGGAATTATGAAGGAATAATTTATAATAAATAATTTATTATAAATAACATAATAAAGAAATTATTTAAGACTGAATATGGTACTGAACTATCTGTCTTCCTATACATGCATGCACATATATGTATATGTGCGCATGTGTATATATGTGTATACCTGTCTATGTATACATGTGTGTTTATATATCCATACATGCACATACATATACATATAAAATACATATTTACATCTATAAAAAGAGAGTGAGAGGGTTTTGTTAATCATACATATGGTTAACACCAAATGGAGAAACTATTTAAATTTTTGCTGATTCAGTGACCCATTGCTCCCAGATCTGTTTGTCAATCATTAATGAGAGAAGCATCACCAAGTCTACAGCTTTTGTATTATTTACCATTCATCACATACCTCTACTTGAAATGGTTGTAACACTACCTGATAAACATCACAATACAGGCAACTGGAAAGGAAGAAGTTTCAATGGCCCATCCCTTTTTACTGACAGGAACCTATCTGAATTGTATTTATCTCATTACAAATGTTATCAATAAAAGTTGGCTTAAAAAAAACTGGTTTTATTTTGAACACCTTGCTGATCTCTACATCCTGAGTTTTTTCCTTCATAATGAGGGCAAAAGTCTGAACAAAGAATTTTCCTTTTATCACAGTTTATCGTGACTGAGAATATTTAGGAAGGAAAAAATTGAATAGTGTTTTAGGCTCATATTCTATTCAGGTAATTTCTTTGTTTTTATTTATCGGTTTATTTATTTAACCATTAATTGTATGCTTTCCATATTATTATTTTTTCAAATTAACATTTCAATTTTAAATACCGTACTATGAGAAATTTACAACATTTCTTAATGGAATTTAATTTATGTTGGTTCCATATATAAACTAATCCTCAATTTAATATGAAGGGAAAAGGGACAAAAACATTTTATATAGCAAAAATTCACCTGAGACCACTTTTCAAGAAATCATATACCATTAAATGAGAAGTACCTGTAAAATTATAAAGCCCTACTATTCACAAATGCAAAAGTAGTTTTATTCCTTTGAATAAAGTCATTAAATACTCAGAACATCTCATTATTCATAGGTGAAAAAAGAAAAAGAGATTCACAAGGTAAATTTGTAATATCTATGAAAGAGAAAGAGCAAGAAGGAGAGGGAGAGGAAGAGGGAAAGGGAGAGGGAGAGGGAGAGGGAGAAAGAGACAGAGACAGAGAGAGAGACAGACAGAGACAGAGACAGAGAGAGGAGGGAAGGAAGGAAGGAAGGAAGGAAGGAAGGAAGGAAGGAAGGAAGGAAGGAAGGAAGGAAGGAAGGAAGAAAGGAAGGAAGGAAGGAAGGAAGGAAGGAAGAAAGGAAGGAAGGAAGGAAGGAAGGAAGGAAGGAAGGAAGGAAGGAAGGAAGGAAGGAAGGAAGGAAGGAAGGAAGGAAGGAAGGAAGGAAAAAGAGAGAGGGAGGGAAGAGGGGAGGGACAAAGGGAAGAAAGGATGAAAAAAAGGGAAGGGAAGGGAAGGGAAGGGAAGTTTTGAAAAAACTCAATAATAGGTGTCTCTATTTTCTTTCCTCTTCCTTTCTCATTCTTTGCACAGGGATTCTGTCTAAATGATTCTCCATCCTCTGAAATTCCAATGATCTCTTAATTAACATGGCCTTTTCTCAATACTCAACATTCTGGGTCTTCAGACTTTGGACACTATTGATGACCTTCGTAATAATATTTTCCTCTCTTTCAATTTCCATGACACTACTCTTCTCTGCTTTTTGTCCTGTCTGACAGTTCTTTTCTCTGTGTCACCTACTAGATCTTTATTCACATCATGCTGGCTATCTGTGGGAGTCCCTTAAGGTTTTGTTTTTCCTGAAATCATCTCTTTTCTTCCTATTTCATTTAATAATTTCATCAGATTCCAGTTTCAGCTATTATATCCGTATAGCCCAGCTCTAAACTCTCTCCAGATATCCTGACTCCATAGTCTTACATGTTTAACTGCCTATTAGGTATCTTGTCTTGAGCTGGATGTCCCATAGACATCTTAAGCTCAATATGACCAAAACTGAATTTCTTATTCATCTCACAAACTCTCCTTCTAATTTCCTTATTACTTTTGAGGGTACCACCTTTTCCCCAGGCTTAGAATGTAGGTGTTATCCTTGAGTTTTTAATCTTTCTCACCTCCCCACAGCCTATATATTGTGAGTCCTGTTGTTTTTTTTATTTTTGTAATTTTTTCTATATGCCCCTTTCTCTCCTCTAACACTTCAAATCATGTGGCATAGCCATTCACCACTTTTAATTGCTCATATATGATTCCATAATATATATCTTTCCATTCAGTTGCTATAAATTCTTGTTTCTCTCTTCATAGCTTTGGTATCTGGTGTCTTTGTTCTATGCACATTGCCACCATCTTAGTTCAGAGCCTTATCAGCTCTTACCTAGACTATTTCAATTATTTCTTAATTAGTTTTCTTGCCCTAAGTCTGTTTCTTCTCCAGTCCATGCTGACAAAGAGATTCTCCTAAAGTATGGACTGACAATGTCACTTCCTACTTGATAAACTCCCTAATGGTGCTAGGATCAGATATCAATATTTCTATTTGGAATTCTAAGTCCTTTCCAGCCTGTTTCCAGCATTATTATTATTATTATTAACTTCTTTCTTTCCACTACTTTACTCTGTAGTCTACTCAAACTGGCCTTCTTGGTGTTTCTCCTATTACAATTCTCAGTTCTATACCTATGCCCTGGCTTCCCCCCTGCCCCCTTGGCTGGAGTGCACTTTCTCCCTACCTCTTCACTTTTGTATCTTGGTTTTGTTTCAGATCTAGATCAAGTACTACCTTCTACACAAAGCCCTGCCTTATCGTTTCCAGTTTCTATTGCCCTCCCTCCTAAAATTTCTTTAAATGAGCAGAACCAGGAGATCATTGTATACTGCAACAACAAGATTACACTATGATAAATTCTGATGGATCTTTTCAGCAATGAGGTGATTAATGGCAGTTCCAATAATTTTGTGATGAAAAGACTCATCTACACCTAGAGAGAGGACTGTGGGAACTGAGTGTGGATCACAACATAGTATTTTCAATCTTCTTGTTGCTTGCTTGCCTTTTGTTTTTTCTCATTTTTCCCCTTTTTGATCTGATTTTTCTTGTGTAGCATGATATTTGTATAAATATGTATACATATATACATTGAATTTAACATATTTTACCATGGTTAACATGTATTACTTGCCATCTAGGAGAGAAAGTAGGGGGAAGAAGGGGGAAACTTGGAACACAAGGTCAATTTACAATGATCACTGTTGAAAAATTATCCATGTATATGTTTTGAAAATAAAAAGCTTTAATAAAAAAAATTCTTTAAATGTATTTTATATCTATTCTTCATGTGTGTAACTTTCTATTCCTAGTGCACATAAAGTAAAATTTCTGGCATATAGAAAGTCCTTCTTAATATTTGTTGATTGATAAATATGGTTGAATATTTTGGATTGTTTATTGTGAGTCAGTGCAGAAAAGTTGAGGCTCCTGAAAAAATACATAAAATCACCTCTTCAGGCAGGACTGGGATTTAAAAAGGGGAAAAGGGAAATGAAATGAGAAGGGGGGGAGAGAATCATGAAAGGATAAGGAGATTATTATTCTATTTGACCTCATAAATTATCTTAAACTTATGGGTGAGAATTAACTAGCTGCTATGCAATGATTCTTCAAAGAAATTCTACCAGTGATTGCTACTCTTAGGTCATTTTGTACAGAAAGCTCTAATAAGGAATTGTATCTAGGTAGACTGGGTAGGGGGAAAGTAACAATATCTCTGATTATTTCCTGAGGGTATGAAATTTTAAAAAACTTTTAAAAGATCAATATATGCTTATGCAGCAAACGTTACTATGTTGAAGGATTTCCTGGTTGGTTCCCTTCTCTTCTCTCTAAACCAGGATTATTCTACTGCCATCAAATTAATCTATTATTTCATCTACAAGGGTTCTGATTTTAGAATCTATCCCTTTGTAACACAGTTAATATGAATTTCAAAGGAGTTAAATAAACTCATTCATTTAGGGGTAAAACAGAATAATCTTCTTACCACTCTAACTTTACAAATTCACAGGGGAAAGAAGTTTTCTCTTTTTTTTTTCTTTGAAAGCTGTGTATACATATAATTGTATAGATATAGATATATAGCTATAGATACACTGAAAATTATCTCTATGTGTATTTCTTAAAGAGAAACCTTATTCTACAGTCAACTAAGTTCATGTAACAGCAAAAAGATATAAGCCTGAAATCTCAAAATGCAAGAGTTCCTTTTATAGAACTTTATTAGACAGGAACCAAGATTCTAATAATATTCTCAGGGAATTCCAATACAAATAAAAGGTGCTTCTATCTTGCAACTGTGTTTTCAAAAGTTAAGACCATTCTCAAACAAAGTCATAATGCATGGAAAATGACATTTTATCTAAATACAAATTGTTTTCTTTCTTGTTTTTTGTTTTTTGCTTTTTAAACTCTGACTTGAAAAATAGATCTTTTTCTGTTTAAAAATATTTTAAAGTTCAACAGAGTTATTTTCTCCAATTTGCCTAATGAGAAAAAGCTCTAGTAGCACACACACAAAAAAAGAAAGAAAGAAAAGAAAAGAAAACTAACATTAAGGTCCCAAGAACAGGGAAAAATCTCATCATCAAAATCTGTGAAGTACTATTTCTGCACATTTAGTAACAAACCTGGTAATCATTATAGGCAGACATTAGGAAAAAAGGAATGGGAGACCAGGGAGGAAGATATTTAGATTCATTATTGCAAACTGAAAAGAGAAATACCAAATTCTTTCCTAGTTTTAGCAAATCAAAAGGCAAACCATTATAATCTTGATATATGATGTTAAAACCCAGAAAACCTTTAATATCAGAATAGTTTCTCTGCATTTTGATGATATAAAAACAATTCAATTATGAGTATATTACTAAAATTCCTTCCCAAAATAAAGAAACCTGCAGAAGAACATTTCTCCTTGACATAATCTCTCTTCAAAAATTCAGGAGAATGTAGGGGAAATATATAAAAAATGTCATGAAGATGGATTGTCAATGTTGAGTGCCTTCTTTGTTTCTCAACACAAAATAAATATTCATTATTTTCAAATGTTCTGTAGTACAGGGGAAACAGTTTAACTGTGTAGTCAAATTACCTATATTGAAATCATCCTCCTGATATTAACTTCTTGTATGACTTTGATTAATTTGCTTGACCTCAATTTCTTCATTTGTAAAACAATCTAGATGGATTTTTTGGTTTGTTCTCAATTAATGATATATTTTTACTCCTCTAAATCATAAAGATGATAAAATTTAAAAAAAAAACTTTCTATGGGAGAGAAATGAGTGAACATTGCCAGAATACATTGTATAAAACATTTGTATCCTCATTTGGGATCATAAGCATGAAACAATATTTTTATCTTTTGATTCATTTTCAACTGAGGCATTTTACTTTTCATTTCTGAAAATAGAAGTGACAGAATGCATCTGTAGTTGATAACTCAAAAGAGCTGCTTTCATGGGCAAATTTATCCCTACCTCTCAAAGTTTCCAGTCAGCCTGGTAAAAGGTAAAGATTCTTCTCCAAATGTCAGTTGTCATTTGTCAGAGAATTAATTAATTAATTATATAAACATGAATCATTTCTTATCCAGAAAAAATTACGTGAATCCAAGGACTTATGTACTTAGCACAGGTATCTGTTTGGTCACTACTCATAGTCAGAATCCAATTGCATGGATCCAGGTACCAGATAACTAGAATTGTACAAGATAGAAGGAAGAAACATATCCATCTCTCACCCTCCATCTTAAACAAAGGTAAATTAGAATTGTCTGCTTGGTAATAATCTGTTTTCAGTCACTGCTCAGAATAGTTTGATTTTTCCTCATCTCTTCCCTACAATCATTTTTGAAGCCTATTCTTAATGTTCTTTTCCCAATTTCACCATTTAAAAATATTCAAATAGAGAGAACTCCAATATGCCATTTGTTCTAATCCCTCCATCTTCATGCCTAGGAGGGGGGTCATCCATGTATGCAAAAAGTAGAAGACTTGGTCCATTCAATAACCTAATTCCCATTGTTGCTATTAGAAAAACACTTTGAAAATATTAATGCATGAGATAAATATGACTTACTAATTCATTTATTCCATAAACATGTAATTGTCCAATGGTAGTGGATAAACATTTAGATAACATATGGTCCCTACCCTTATGAAATTGTTCTAATAAGGAGACAAGGTAGACAATAATACACAACATTACATAGCAAGTATTTTGTAGGGTGTGAAAGAGATTGTGGCAGGAGATTATGGATGATTTTCTGAAAAAGTGATGTTTGAGCTGTTATAAAAGATAAATGGGTATTCATTAGATAAATAATTGACGGGAAGAATTTCCAAGAATACAGGATGACATGAGAGTCAGTGTGATATATTATGGAGATATTTTAGTCTTGTCTGACATTATGTGACCACATTTGGGATTTTCTTAGCAAAGACACTAGTATCTTTTCCTTCTCCATTTCCTTCTTCAGCTCATTTTACAGATAAGAAAACTGAGGTAAACATTGATAAGTGACTTTTTTCATAATTAGTAAATCTCTGAGGCTATTTTTGAATTCAAGTCTTTGTGATTGCAGGCCTGCTGCTTTATACCATCTAGCTGCTCCCAATATGTAATGTGATAGAAAATCATACTAGAAGTCAGGGAGACCTCTGAACTTTAAGTCCTGCCTCTTTTTTTTTTTTGCTGTGTGACTCTGGACCAAAGGCATTTAACCTCAATGGTTTCTGTCAAGTCTCCAAGATTATATATTACAGAGGAGGGATAAATCTGTATGGGTAAAGGGGGTTTTCTCATTAAAAGATTCTTATACCAATAAAATCGCAGGTGTAATTTTTATGAAAGATATGAAGGAAGGAAGGAAGGAAGCAAGGAAGGAAGGAAGGAAGGAAGGAAGGAGGGAAGGAAGAAAGGAAGGAAGGAGGGAAGGAAGGAAGGAAAGAGGGAAGGAAGGAAGGAAGAAGGGGAGGAGCAAGGGAAGGGAAGAAGTAAGGGAGGAAAAAGGAAGGGAAGAAGGAGGGAAAAAAGGAAGGAGGGATGGAAGAAGGGAAGGAAGAAGGAAGGAAGGAGGGAAGGAAGGAGGGCAGGAAAGAGGGAAGGGAGAAAGAAGGGAGGAGAGAAGGGAGGAAAAGAGGGAGGAGGGAAAGAGGGAAGGAAGGAGGGAAAGAAAGAGAGAAGGAAGCCAAAAGTTCAAACACTGTGGACTAAAGGATGGCTGAAGGAGAATCAAGGGTGGAGTGTGGTAGATGTCAAAGAAGTGTACAATTTATCTGGCACGCAGAGTACGTGTAATATAAGTTTTAAGAGATATGGTATTAAAAGTTGCAAACATATTACAAAGGATGAGGAAATATTTCTATACCTGTAAAATGAGAGAGTTGTACCTAATAGATTTTAAATGGACTAGATCTAAAGTGATGATCCTATGAAATGGGGAAAAAGGAAGACATTGAATTTGGTACAAATGAAAGAACAGTGTAACTAATATGTATATTTATATATGTGTATATGTATAGATATACATAAATAGATACATATATACATATATAGGCATATGTATATATATATTTCAGATTCATACTTCCACATATATAAATATGAAAGACATGCATACACATGAATGTAGGTATGCATACATAAATGTAATTGTATGTATATGTATTTATGAGCAGCTAAATGGGTAAGATTGTTGCTGAAACACTATAATGAAGTCAAGTAAATGAGAAGCACAACAGCAAGAAAAATAAGACTCAGACTCATTGAGTAATTTTCTCTCAATCTCTTGTAACCAGAAGGAAGAAATGAGGGTATATAGAGAAAGATACTTAAGTTTTGAGGAAGAGAGGATAGGAACTAGAAGGATCTAATGTTGGAAAGCTCTAATGTTCCCAATAAATTTGTTGAAGCTAAAGAGGTATGTTGTAAATATTCAGGTCACAGCTCATCAAAATATGAGAAGAAACAAAGAAGTCTTTTTACTTGTTGCTACAGGAATGAGTGAAGAGTGTGGTAGAAAGCATATATTTAGAAAGTGTACTTTTAGCGCTGTCACAATTTCTATTCGATTTTAGATATGTCACTTATTCTTTCTGTGTCAATTTTTTTTCATCTATAAAAGGGGAATGAAAATAACTACATAGCTCAGAAGACCACTGTGAACTTCAAATAGGAAAATGGGAAAAAAATTACAACAGAATTGGAATCTATTATTTTTATGATTTTATTACTCTTCCACACTTCCATAGAGTTTTGACATCAGTGAATCCTTTTCATCAGTGAAGATCACAACCCTTTTATACATTCTTATCCTGAAAGATTCTTACATAAAAGTGTTGCACAGAAATCTGACAAACATGCTGGAGTTGGTTTTGAATTTTCTTAAATTTCTAACCACTTTTTGTTTTCTGAAACCCCATCTTTCATCTCTTTACATAACCAACCTACCTCTTCTCTCCACCATATATTTCTTCATTAATTTTCTTTTTTCTGGATTTGTATACCAAGGATATCCCTGGAAATATGCCAATACCTACTTATTATCAGCATGCATCTACTAAATGACTTTTGGACAATTTTGTTCATTTTATCCTAATTAATATTAAATGGTGATACATAGTAAGTAATTTTTAAAAATCATCCTGTGAGAAGAATTTGAAATAATAACAAACAAGAGTTTCTTTGGAGAGGATTTAGGTTTAACATTTTAACCTCTTGTCATTTTTCCTTTACTAAAACATTTGAGAATTCAACTATAGGACAAATGTATTTTTTTCAATACCATTTATATAAAGTAATTTATGGAAACATTACTCTTTTAACAAATATTTCCTCTGCTCATTTTGTAAAATATTGAAAAAAAATTCTAATTAAAATTGGATGAAGGTTCCCACATCTGCATGTAATTTTCTTCTTTCTTCTTTTCCCTAAAAGATTCTATAATGCTTCCAAGGACTTCTGATCTACTCTCTACCAACAATACTATTTTTTATTTTTATTAATTTTTGGTAAAAGCTTTTTATTTTTTCAAAATACATGAAGATATACTTTTCAACATTCCCCCTTACAAAACCTTGTGTTCCACATTTTTCCCTCTGTCCCCCTCTACTTCCTCTCTTAGAAAACAAATAATCCAATATAGGTTAAACATATACAATCCTTCTAAATCTATTTCCATATTTATCATTTGTGGAAGAAAAATCAGATCAAAAGGAGGAAAAACATGAGAAAGAAAAAAAAAACAAGCAAACAACAATAACAGCAACAAAAGGTGAAAATACTATACTTTGATTTACATTCAGTCTCCATAGATCCCTTCTCTATATATGTGCCACTTGACCTCAAAAGTCTATTGGAATTGCCTTGAATCACCTCATTGTTGAAAAGAGCCAAGCCCATCACAATTGATTATCACATAATCTTCTTATTGTGCACAATGTTCTCTTGGTTCTGCTCATTTCACTTAACATCAGCTCATATAAGTCTTTCCAGGATTTTCTGAAATCAGCTTATTCATCATTTTTATAGAACAATAATATTCCATAACATTCATATGCCATAACTTATTCAGCCATTCCCCATCTGATGGGCACCCACTCAGTTTCCAGTTCCTTGTCACTACAAGAAGGACTGCTACAAATATTTTTGTACATGGGATTTCTTTTTTCTCTTTGATGATCTCTTTGGGATACAGATCCATCAGAGACTTTGCTGGATCAGAGTATACAGTTACATAGCCCTTTGGGCATAATTCCAAATTGTTCTCCAGAATAGTTGGATCAGTTCACAACTCCACCAATAATGAATTAATCTCCCAGTTTTCTCACATTTCCTCCAACATTTATCATTATCTTTTCCTGTCATCAGCCACTCTGAGAGGTATGAAGTGGTATCTCAAAGTTGCCTTATTTTGAATTTCTCTAATTAATACTAATTTAAAGCATTTTTCATATAACTAGAAATGTCTTTAATTTCTTAATCTGAAACTTGTTCATATCCTATGACCATTTATCAACTGGGAAATGGCTTGTATTTTTATAAATTTGAGTCAATTCTCTATTTATTCTAGAAATGAGGCCTTTATCAGAAATACTGGATGTAAATTCCCCCCCCCAGTTTTCTGCTTCTCTTCCAATCTTGGCTGCATTGGTTACAAAAACTTTTTTTTAATTTAACATAATCAAAATTATCCATATTGCATTCCATAATGTACTCTAGTTTTTTGGCCATAAATTCCTCTCTTCTTCATCGATCTGAAATGTAGATTAGCCCATGTTCTCTAATTTTCTTATTGTATCTTCTATTATGTCTAAATTGATGTTATCTTGGTATAAGGTATATGCCATACTATTTTTTCAGTTTTCTTACCAATTTTTGTCAAATAGTGAATTTTTATCCCAGAAGCTCATGTTATAATGCTATAGTTATTATTGTGTCTTTGAATCTAACTTATTCCACTGATACACTATTTCTTAGCCAGTACCATGTGATATTTTGATGACTGCTGCTTTAAAATAGAGTTTTAGGTCTGGTACATCTAGGTCACCTTTCTTTGCATTTTTTTTTATCAATTCCCTTGAAATTCTTACCATTTGTTCTTCCAGATGAATTTTGTAAATTTTTTTCTAGCTCTACAAAGTGATTTCTTGGCAGCTTGATTGGTATGGCACTGAATAAGTAGATTAATTAAAGTAGAATAGTCATTTTTATTATAGCTCAGCCTACCATGAGCACTTGATATTCTTATTTAGATCTAACTTTATCTGTGTGACAAGTGATTTGTAATTGTACTCATATAAAATTGTGCCTTGACAAGGTAGACTCCCAATATTTTATATTATCTATAGTTATTTTAGGTAGGAATTCTTTTTCTCTATCTCTGCATGTAGTTTTCTATGAAATGTAAATTTTATCATAAGTGAAAAAAAATAGCAGTTTACATTGAGATAGTTTTAGTGATGTTTGTGCCCAAGGATTATAAATTAGAAGATAATAATAATATTTGATTTCATTTTCATATCTCTACATTAAGATAAACAGAATTAATATTTTGCTTCTGTTATACTTGAAGATTTGATATCTTCATTTATGTGGATATTCCTTTTACTGATATATCACAACCTGTCCATACTTTACTAGATTCTTATATAAAGACCAACAAAATAAATTATTAGATCAATATCATGTTAATGAATTCTCTGAATTCAATTAGGCTTGTATATCATCAGGTGAAAATAAGTATTTTGAATCAAGCATTTTTAATTTGAGCCTTAACAATTTGATAAGACCTTGCATAAGTTGAATTCCACTGATGAAACTTTTCAAGAGCCCATAGTTCTATTCTAAGATAAAACTTGATAATATCAGGTTCTATTACAAGAAAGTAATGCAATTTAAGAATTTAAGGTGCAGATTTGTAAGCTAACTACAGCTAAATTGATTGTGGAAAATAGATATGAGGTTTAAAACTCTAGGAGTCATCTCTGATTTCTTCTAAAAGAACTACTTCTGCAATAGAGGTCAGATCAAGTCTAGGCAAAAAGATAGAGGGTTTCTTGCAATAAATATGCAATTCTGTAAGATTTATACCATCCCTATATTTTGTTATTACTTTCTCAATACTTGATCGGCCAGTCTTCAAAATCTGACTAGAACAAAATCTTGTCTGATTAGAGGTTTGAAAATACTAGTTTCTACTTTAACATACTGCTTTTATGGAAGCATGAATAAAAGAAACTATTCAAACTGTACCAAATGTCTTTTTACTTACATTTTATCCTGAGTATACTATTTCATCTTTCTTACTCAATGTAAAAGTGGTGAGGGGGTAGGGAGAGGGCATTTCAATTTTGATTGCTTAAGTTTCACCAATCTGACTTCGGTCTTTAAGTACATTTACCTGGACTCATGTTTTGGATCCCAGAATTATTGTCATCCAGATCATCCTTTTTTTTTTTTTTAAATAAGAACCTCATTAAATTTCCTTCTTTCCAGAACTCAGCGTACATAAAAAATCCTCTTTTTATTATTTTTTCAATAAAGGTATATATTGTGGGACTAAAATGATTTTTCTAAAGGCATCATAAAAATGTTCAAAGTGGTGGGCTGAATTGTGGGTAACTATTCAGAGAGAGAGATTGTAAAGTCTGTCTTGGAAACTAAACTTGGCATTTCTCCATGTGAGGAACAACCCTTCTTTCTGGTTGCAGGGAAGCTGCAGGAAGTTCAGCCAAGTGGGGAAACCATGCTTGCCTGGTATAAGAGTTTTACATACAGGAAATACTGAACTATGACTTGCTCTAAAAGATACCCTGAGCCTGTACATCCTATTTCTGAATTAATTCCCACAAAGGATAATGAGTGTTCTCATTCTCTTTCCTTGTATTTTTTAATCATTCACCTGTCATCTGCCCAGGGTCATAGTCAGGGACATAATTACTGCTGAAGAACCATTCTTTGTACAATGTGAAAGACCCTTAGCTATTTATCTGCATTGTTCCATAACAGTGGCAGAACAAATTTAAATAAGGGTAGAGCTGCAATTATTTATTGTTATCTTTTGGATTATTTTTTTTTACCTGGGTAACACAGAAGATTAAATATAATCAGTTCCAGCTGGAAACACTTCTACAGGACGTCAAGGACAATGAGTTCACAAATTGACTTTACCTGCTATTCATGTGGCATATGAAAAAAAGTCAGTTAAGGGGAATTTAATTAGAGCACCTTTATAGTAGGAATAAATAGAAAGAAGAGAGAGTGTTGATTGCATTGAAAATGAGTTGTGTGCTGTCAACAATTGAACAGAAGTAGTTCACTAGCATTTCTTTGGTCACAGTAATTTGAATGCTATTAGATCACTATATATGAAGTATAAATTGTGTGTCATATTAAATGGCATTAACTTGGAAAATTTTTGCTGCACTTATAACTATGGGAAAATACACTTAAGCTAAACCAATACTATGACATGAATTAATACCTAGAGATCAAAACTTTTTTTTAAGTATTATGAGTCAGGGGGGCGGAGCCAAGATGGTGAACTGCAGACAGCTTTCTCTGTGAACTCCTGGGACCTTCCCTCAGACCCAGACAAAGTGAGCCTTCGAACTGGTTTTTGAGTGAGGTCTCTGCCAAACATTTGGACTACAACGCACTTCTATCAAAAATCTACCTTGAAAGAACTCCAGAGAAGGTTAGCCTCAGGGGAAATCGGCCACTGGTCACAGTCAGACTCCAGCCGGGGCGGAAGTCAGGGCTGCGATAGAGGGGAGGATTTTAGGCAACCAGGAAGCCCCTGGGAGACGCCTGGGCCACTTTGCTCTGCTTGCAGGCAGGTGCTTTGGCAGATCTACCTTTTGTAAAGGGTGGATCAAAAGCAGCTGAAAACGTGGTCCTAGTGAGAATCTAGCCCGACCAGCCTCAGACCGGAAGTCAACTCGGCAAACTGCCCCAGGGCAAATACAAATTGTTGCAGTTTTCTCTGCTTTTGACCAATATCCCAACTTTAAATCATGAACAAGAAGCAGAAGAGAGCTCTCACCATAGAAAGCTTTTACGGAGAAAAAATGGAACAGTCCCCAGATCCTGACATTATGAAAACAATCCCAGATGAAGCCACAAAGGCAGACTTAAGTTGATCTCCCTTTCAGAAGGCTTACCTGGATGATTGCATTAAGAATCGCAAAAGAGAGCTAGAAGAAGAATGGGGAAATAAATTGAGATCAGGGCAACAGAAATATCAAAAACTGGAAAATAGGACTGGTGAATTGGAAAAAGAAAACAATTCACTGAAAAACAAAATTGGTGAATTGGAAAAAATCACCAATTCACTGGAAAATAAAAATGGTGAACTGAAAAACAAAATTGGTGAATTGGAAAAAGACAAAAATTCACTGAAAAACAAAATTGGTGAATTGGAAAAAGACAACAATTCACTGAAAAATAAAACTGGCAAAATGGAAAAAGAATGCATTTAATCAAGAAACTCAATTGGCCAGCTACAAAAGGAGCTAAAAAAGATAACTGAAGGAAATAATACTTTAAAAATTAAAATTGAACAAAGAGAAGTAAATGACTCAATAAGACTTCAAGAATCAGTTAAACAAAAACAAAAAAATGAAAAAATAGAAGAAAATATGAAATATCTCCTAGGAAAAACAACTGACTTGGAAAACAGATCCAGGAGAGACAATTTAAGGATTATCGGACTCCCTGAAAGCCACGATGAAAAAAAGAACCTGAATGCTATCTTCCAGGAAATCATGAAAGAGAATTGCCCTGATGTTTTAGAATCAGAAGACAAAATTGGC
>JAJPUD010005688.1:0-19620 GCA_023553655.1 Myrmecobius fasciatus | reverse complement strand
ACACACACACACACACACACACACACACACACACACACACACACACACACACAGACTGAGAGACACAGAGACCACAAGTGTATCTCACATATATATGATATACAAATATATCACAAATTTTTAATTTTTGCATGTAATTGCATCAAGCTGTCTCTTCCAAAATATATACACTTCTTCAGGTCAGAAATTATTTCTTTTTGGTTTTTGCATCTCCAGCATAGTTCCAGGAGAATAATTGGTATTTAAGAAGTATTAATTAATTGATTGTTAATGCTTAACATTAAAAATTACCTCTATAATACATACCTTTAAAATTTTGGAGTTTACATTATTACATGATTACAGATTACAGAACATGAGTACACCTGTTCTGATGCAGGAGTTCTTAAATGTTTTTCTGTGTTATAACCCCTTTGATAGTAGTCTTGTAAAGCTTATGAACCCTTTCTTAGAATCATGTTTTTAAATGCATAAATAAAATATACGGAATTATAGTGGAAACAAATTACACTGAAATACACTTATCAAAATATATGAAAAAAACCAAGTTCATAGACGTTAGGTTAAAAACTTCTGTCCTAAGGTATGCTGCAGAAAAGGAAGAAGGGGCAAATTCTCCTTAATCAAAAATCTCATACTTCATTATAAAGAGAAAAGTTCATTTCAAATAATTTTTTTAATTAAGTACCTTCTATGGAACAGGCATCATACCAACATTGAATATTAGATTTACAAAAGAGTATGTATCAAGTATAATACTGAGTATTCACAGTAGTCTGAAAATGGATTTTTTTCTGACAAGAATCCACAAAATTATGGAAAATTCTCATTAAACATAATTTATTTTGTATCACATATCCTAGTACACAAGGTTTTAATTTGGCGTCCATGAGCTTATTTTTCTTTTCATATATTTTGATAAGCATATTTCAGTGTGATTAGTTTCCCTTTATAACTCTATGTATTTTATTTTACACATTTAAAAATATGAGTCTGAGAATCAGTCTTCTCTGGCATCTGTAGCACAAAATAAAGGTGAAGAATTCATGTCCTGGAATAAGATGCACCATACAACTGCCATGTATGGAATGGATTGTGAAGTACAAAGGAATGTCTCCAAGGCTTCTATCAGGAAATACCTAAATTGTCTTACAATCTCAGAGTGATCAAGACTGTAAGATGTGGGCAAAAAACTAGATAATAGAGAAAGTATAAGGTGAGTTAAAACAAGATGCCTTCCTAAAGAAATGTGTATTCTAGTAAAAGGAAAAGATGGCAACATGAAAAGCTGTAATAACAATTTAGCATAGTAAGTATGATAAATAGTAATAAAATAAAATGCTATGTGAAATACTAGGGACAAATATTAGACCAGTGATTTCACTGTTGCCTGGAACTCCCAGTATGGAAAAACACCAATGCAGATCACCACCATTCTGCAACTTAGAAATTTGCCTGGTACATAAAGTGAAGTTAATTAAGTTAATTTTTCCCAAGTTCACACAGTGTGTTAGTGCCTGAATCCAGTTCTTCCTGTCTTTGAAGTTAGAAGGTATAGTAGAAAATACTAAGGAGCTTAGACTCTGGAAAACCTGAGTTCAGATTTGGCTTCAGACACTTAATAGCTGTGTGACTTTGGACAAATCATTTAACTGATCTTAGCCTCAGTTTCCTCATCATAGCCCTGTGTCCCAGGGTAGTAGTGAAGAGTAAGATAATATATCTAAAGCTTCACAAACTTCACAAACCTTAAAGTGACATATAAATGCTAATTATTATTATGTTTTTTATTCAAAGCCAGCTATCTACTACTCTATATTAATTTTTTAATGTGAATCAGGATAGTAATTGTGGACTAAGAGATTATATTTCAATTTAAAAAATTATTAAGCACCCAGGTACTGTGCTAAATGCTGAAGATATAAAAATAAAAGTGAAATCCTCTCTTTGCTCACAGAGCGTATATTACTATATTGGAGAAAACTAAAACACAAATAAGTTAATACAACATGAATAAAAAATAAAAACAACAACAACAATGAAATGGAGATAAACCACTAAATACAGGTTCATTATCTTGCTCAGGGTCTCACAGGTAATAAGTATCTGAAGCTGTATTTGAACTTGGTTCTTGCTGATTCCATTTTCAGCATTTTATTGACATTACCACCTGCCTCAAGTAATTTTGGGGAAGAACCTTAAAACTTGGGATAATCCAAAAATGTCTCTTATAATGGATGGCACAGGCTGAGTTTTGTAACTATTTAGTGATTCCAAGAGGAACAAGAGATGACAAAAAGGATTATGGATATGAGAAAACCTGTTCAAAAACACATTGGTGGTAACTGAGATCAATGGGATGTGCTAGAGCCAGCTCAAACTGACTCATGAGAACCTATTCATGAATTAAGCATTTACATCTTAGAAATTGACAAACATATCAAATCAAGGCTTTACTTATTATTTTGTTAATTGTCTTGACTTAAGAAAGTGATGAAGAAAGTGTTGACAATGCAGATTAATAGTAAGTATATAATGAGTACTTTTTGTTTCAGAGATCAAGTTGTTAAACATTTACCAACATATCTCTACACACAAGAAACACCAGGAAGGCTAGTTTGGTAGGAAAGAAGAATATATGAAGAAAAATAATAATTAATTATCCTGGAATGGATAGATTAGAACCAGATTATAAAGGAATTTAAATGTCATATAGATGAGTTTGTACAATATAATGTGCAAGAAATAAAAGTGTAGTAATATGGTCAGATCTAAGCTTTAGGAATGTTATTTGGGCATTTATGGTGAAACTAATTTCGACCTGAGCTTCTTAATTTGGGGGGAGTGGCTGAGGGGCATACATGGCAGTTTTTAAAAAATATTTATTATTTATTTATTTTAAACATTCTTTTTTTTTGAGTTCCAAATTTTCTATTTCCATGCCATAGCTCTCATAACTATTGACAAGGAAAGAGGTGACATTAATTGTGCATGTGAAATCATATATAAAAATTCAAATATCAAGGAGTAACAGTCAGACTTACCCAGCATCTGGCAGCTTCTATAATAAAAGATTGGAGGGCCTGGATATCATATTCTTGAAGGCAAAGGATCTGGGGTTACAAGCAAGAATTAACTATCCAGCAAGACTCAGCATCATCTTTCGGGGGAGGCAATGGAGCTTCAATGAAGTAAAAGACTTTTAATCATTTCTATTGAAAAAAAAAACAAAGATAAACGGAAAATTTAAGCTATAAACACAGAAATGAAGAGTATAGAGAGGTAAACAGGAGAAAATAAATATTATTTAAAGTTTGAACTGTTTACATCCCTAGATAGGAAAATGATACCTGTAACTCTTTTTTTTCCTTTTCTATTTATTTATTTTTATATAAAGCTTTTTATTTACAAAACATATGAGTGACCTTTCAACATTGACCTTTGCAAAAACTTTTTTTTCCCAAGCTTTTCCCCTCCTTCCCCCCACCCCTCACCCCTAGATGACAGGTAATATGACAAATACAATACATGTATACATATCTATACAGTTATCTTACTGCACAAGAAACATCAGATCTAGAAAGAGAAGAAGAAAAAAACAACCTAAGAAGGAAAACAAAATGCATGGAAATATTCACAGAAAGCGTTAAAATGCTGTGTTGTGGTTCACTCTCAGTTCCCACAGGCCTCTCTCTGCATGTATATGACTATCTTCATCGCTGAACAATAGGAACTGGTTTGAATCACATCATTGTTATAGAGAACCATGTCCGTCAAAATTGATCATCATATAGTCTTGTTGCTGTGTATAATGTTCTCCTGGTTCTGCTGATTTCACTCAGCATCAGTTCATGCAAGTCTCTCCAGGCCTCTCTGAAATCCTCCTGTTGGTCATTTCTTACAGAACAATAATATTCCATAACATTCATATACAATAATTTATTCAGCCATTCTCCAATTGATGGGCATCTTTTCAATTTCCAGTTTCTTGCCACTACAAAAAGGGCTGCCACAAACGTTTTTGCACATGTGGGTCCCTTTCCCTCCTTTAAAATCTCTTTGGGATATAGGCCCAGTAGAAACACTGCTGGGTCAAAGGGTATGCACAGTTTGATAACTCTTTGAGCATAGCTCCAAATTGCTCTCCAGAATGGTTGGATCCGTTCACAGTTCCACCAACAATGTATCAGTGTCCCAGTTTTCCCACATCCCCTCCAACAGTTATCATTATCATTTCCTGTCATTTTAGCCGATACCTGTATCTCTTATGAACTGTATTTGTCTTTAGGGCAGCATTTCTATATATTACTTGCAAAGTTAAGCAGTAAAAGATAGAAAGAGAAATTCCATTTAAAATAAGTGTAGGCAAAATAAAATACTTGAAGGTTTACCTCCCAAGACAAATTCAAGAACTATATGAATGTAAATAAAAGATATTTCTCACACAAAGTCAGATCTGAACAATAGGAAAAATATCGATTGCTAATGGGTAAGCCAAGTTAATATAATAAAAATAACAATTCTGCCTAAACTGGTCTACTTGTTCAATGCCATGCCAATCAAACTGCCAAAAATATGTTATAGAACCAGAAAATATAATAACAAAATTCATCTGGAAGAACAAAAGGTCAGGAATATCAAGTGAATTAATGAAAAAAATATATAAAATATAGTAGCTTAGCAGTACCAAATCTAAAACTATATTATAAAGCAGCAATCATCAAAACCATTTGGTACTGCCTAAAAAATAGAGTAGGGGATCAGAAGACTAGATTAGATACACGAGAGAAAATAATCAAGACCTATAGCAATCTACTATTTGATAAATACCAAAATCCAGCTTCTGTAATAAGATCTCACTATTTGACAAAAATTTTGGAGAAAACTGGAAAATAATATGATAGAAACTCAGCATGGACCTCCATGTCACACCCCATACCAAAATAAGGTCAAAATGAGTACATGATTTGAGCATAAAGGATGATATTATAACAAATTAAGAGAGCAAAGAAATTGCCATCTGCATACAGAAAAAGAACTAAAGAAATTGAATGTAAATGTTTGGAGAAGGGAGGAATTTATGATCAAAGAAGAACTAGAAAACAATATGAAAGGCAAAATGGACAATTGTGATTACATCAAATGAAAAAGTGTTTGCACAAACAAAATCAACACAAACAAGATTAAAAGGGAAGTATAAAGCTGGGAAAAAATCTTTACAGCCAGTATTTCTCATAAAGGTCTCATTTCTAAAATATATAAAAACTTTGTCTTATTTATAGGCATATAAGTAATTCTCCAAATGATAAATAGTCAAAGGATAAGAATAGATAATTTTCAGATGAAAAAATTAAAGCCATTTCTAGTTATATGAAAAAGTGCTCTAAAGTACTATTGATTAGAGAAATGCAAATTAAAACAATTCTGAGGTATTACTTTACATTTCTCAGATTGGCTAGGATGATAGGAAAAGATAATGATAAATGTTAGAGGGGATGTGGGAAAACTAGGACACTAATGCATTGTTGATGGAATTGTGAAATGATCCAACTATTCTGGAGAGCACTCTAGAACTATAGCCAAAGGGCTATAACATTGTGCATACCCAATTTGGAACTATGCTCAAAAAGTTATCAAACTGTGCATATCCTTTGACCCAGCAGCATTTCTATTGGGCTTATATCCCAAAGAAATCATAAAAGAAGGAAAGAGCCCCACATGTGCAAGAATGTTTGTGGCAGCCCTTTTTGTAGTGGCTAAAAACCAGAAACTGAATGGATGCCCATCAATTGGAGAGTGGCTGAATAAATTATGGTATATGAATATTATGGAATATTATTGTTCTGTAAGAAATGACCAGCAGGACGGTTTCAGAGAGGCCTGGAGAGACTTACATGAACTGATGCTGAGTGAAATGAGCAGAACCAGGAGATCATTATACACGGCAACAACAATACTATATGATGATCAATTCTGATGGACATGGCTCTCTTCAACAATGAAATGTTTCAAACCACTTCCAATTGTTCACTGAAGAAAGCCATATACACCCAGAGAGAGGGATGTGAAATGTGGACCACAACATAACATTTTCATGCTCTCGATTGATGTTTGCTTGCATTGTTTCCTTTCTCTGATTTTTCTTTCTTGTAGATACGATTTTTCTTGCACAACAATGATAAGTGTGGAAATATGTATACATATATTCAATTTGTCAAATATTTTAATATAATTAACATGTGGTGGATATCCTGCCATCTAGGGGAGGGGGGAGTAGGGGGGAAAATTTGTAACAGAAAGCTATGCAAGGGTTAATGATGAAGAATTACCGATACATATGTTTTGCAAATAAAGAATAAATAAATAAATAATAAATAAATAAAAATTGTGCATACCCTTTGACCCATCAATGTATCCCAAGGAAATCTTAAAGAGAGGAAAAGGAGCCACATGTGCAAAAAATGTCTGTAGCAGCTTTTTCTGTGGTAGCAAAGAATTTTAAAAGGAGTGGATGCCCAACAATTGGAAAATGGCTGAACAAGCTGTGGTACATGAGGATAATGGACTATTATTGCTCTATAAAAATGATGAAAAAGCTGATTTTAGAAAGATCTGAAAAGATTTACATGAAGTGCTGCTGAGCAAAACAAGCAGAACCAGGAATACATTGTACACAATAACAGCAAGAATATGTGATGATCAACTATGAAAGACATTTCTTCTCAGTGATTCAGTGATCCAAAGCAATCCCAAAAGACCTTAAACAAAAATTGCCATCTGCATCCAGAAAAAGAACTAAGGACATTGAATGTAAATCAACATATATGTTCACTTCTTTTTTCTTTTTTTTTTAAGTCTCTACCATGTTTTTTTTTTTCTGTTTGCTCTGATTTTTCTCTTCCAACATGATTCATAAAGTAGTGGGGATTAAAAATAAGTAAGTTTATTTGTAGTCATATGAAAAGGTGCTCCAAATCACTATTGATCAGAGAAATGCAAATCAAGACAACCCTAAGGTACCAGTACATACCTGTCAGATTGGCTAAAATGACAGGAAAAGTTAATGATGAATGTAGGAGGGGATGTGGGAAAACTGGGACACTGATGCATTGTTGGTGGAGCTGTGAACGGATATAGCCATTCTGGAGAGCAATTTGGAACTATGCTCAAAAAGTTATCAAACTGTGCATACCCTTTGACCCAGCAGTGTTTCTATTGGGCTTATATCCCAAAGAAATCATAAAGGAAGGAAAGGGCCCCACATGTGCAAGAATGTTTGTGGCAGCCCTTTTTCTAGTGGCTAGAAACTGAAAACTGAATGGCTGCCCATCAATTGGAGAGTGGCTGAATAAATTATGGTATATGAATGTTATGGAATATTATTGCTCTGTAAGAAACGACCAGCAAGATGATTTCAGAGAGGCCTGGAGAGACTTACATGAACTGATGCTGAGTGAAATGAGCAGAACCAGGAGATCATCATACACAGCAACAACAGTATTACATAATGATCAATTCTGATGGACATGGCTCTCTGCAACAAAGAATTATCTCACACCAGTTCCAATTGTTCACTGAAGAAAACCATATACACCCAGAGAGAGGGAAATGAAATATGGACCACAACATAACATTTTCATGATCTCTATTGACATTTGCTTGCATTGTGTTGCCTTTCTCTGATTCTTTTTTTTTTCTTGTAGATAGGATTTTTCTTGCATAACTTCTCAAGCATTTCAACATTATTAACATGTAGTGGACTTCCTGCCATCTAGGGGAGGGGAGGGGACTGGGGGTAAAATTTGTAATCGAAAGCTTTGTAAAGGTCAATGTTGGGGAACTACCCATATATATGTTATACAAATAAAAAGCTTTAATTAAAAAAAAAAAGAAAATCCAAATGGGATCATGAAGAGTTGGGCACAATTGAAACAACTGACAACAACATTCTAGCATATCTAACCAAAAAAAAAAAAAAAAAAGAAAGAAATGACCAGCAGGACGATTTCAGAGAGGCCTGGAGAGACTTGCATGAACTGATGCTGAGTGAAACGAGCAGAATCAGGAGATCATTTTTCATGGCAACAACAATACTATATGACGATCAATTCTGATAGACATGGTTCTCTTCAACAATGAAATGTTTCAAACCAGTTCCACTTGTTCACTGAAGAAAGCCATATACACCCAGAGAGAGGGATGTGAAATGTGGATCACAACATAACATTTTCATGCTCTCTATTGATGTTTGCTTGCATTGTGTTTCCTTTATCTGATTTTTCTTTCTTGTAGATACAATTTTTCTTGCAGAACATTGATAAGTGTGGAAACATATACATATATATATATATATATATTCGATTTGCCAAGTATTTTAACATAATTAACATGTAGTGGATATCCTGCCATCTAGGGGAGGGGTGGGGAGTTGGGGGGAAAAATCTGTAACAGAAAGCTATGTAAGGGTTAATGTTGAAGAATTACCCACACATATGTTTTGCAAATGAAATAAAATTTAAAAATAAATAAATAAATAAGTTTACTAGAAAAAAAAAAAAGAGATAAGTCCCAGATTTAAATCTCAGTTCTTTCTCTTACTACCTCTGTGACTTTGGAGAAGTACTTCTTATAGTTTGGTCTCATTTTCTTTAACTGTAAAAATAGATTGCTTGAATAAACTACTTTAAAAGGTCCTTCCAGTTCTAAGAATTATATGAAATTATGACTAAAATGAAAGAACATTTCAAAAATAAATATTTTAAAACAAAAAAAAATCTATATCTCTTAGCTATATGGAAAGCAGTTTGACAGAAAAGTCTAATAAAATGCATACTTGGGTATTGGGGTTTTTATATAAAGTTTTTTAAATAAATGGAAATAATATGAAATCTCATATTTGGACATGTCATACAATCACATAATTTCCTTTCAACTTTATCAATTATGAATTTCTATAGGCCCCATTATAAATATAATTGCCATATTTCTGATAGCTTTACCATCTTTTGTTTTAGGGAATCTAAAGCATATAAAACAAAAACAAATACAAAAAGGGGAATAATGTGTATTCTCCACAACAGAGGCTTCAAAAGACTTGGGCTGACAGCACTCAAGAGTGCAACCCAAACCAAATTAAGATATTTTGGGGGAATAATTACAAGAATAAATTTTAAAAAACAACATATTAAATAATATTATATTTAAAAACTCAATAAATATTCCACTAGAAAAACCCATATGTGTGGATGAGTGATTCCCATTTGAGTTGATACCACTGATGAGTTGATAAATTCAGTTGAACATGTTTATTTGTTTGCAATGAGCAACAGATTTAGGATTAGAAGGTGTAATGGATAAAGCAAATAGAAAGTAGAGTGCTTGGACTGGAATCAAAAGATCTGAGTTCAAATGTGATCTCAGCCATTGATTAGCTGAAGGACCTTAGGGTGATCACCTAATCTTCACCTCAGTTTCTTAATTTATAAAATGGAGATAATAACAGTAACTACTCTTCACAGTTGTTAGGAAGCTATAAAAAGAGTTCTTTGCAAAGTATTAAATAAATACAAGTTATTGTTCATTAGAAATAATTTTCCTAGATTTTCTAACAACTCTATTTTGTCTCAATATTCATAAAACAGTTTTTGACTATGATAGTGCAAAATACCACATGGATTGTCATCTCATTTTGTGTCCTTTGTATACACATTCCCCATTATGATTAATGCGGGGCTTTGCTTATTTAAGAAGAAATTAAAAGTATTACATGAGGTAAAAAAATCAAAGTTTAACACCTTTTAATGGATACAGAAAGTTTCATATGACTTTCACTTCTTAAATGTCACAATCTAAGAAGTAAAACATGAGATTAGTCACAGCTCCGAAATAACTCATGGAGGACAATATTAAATAGCGTTATCTAGGCACAACCGTATCTCAAAATTTAGCTGTTTTTATTAGTTTCTTGCAGAGGCCTAAGCTTACTTATATCACTTTTTGTGATCAAGATTTGAGTTTCAAAAGCATCTGTGAGAATGCCAAGAGCTAAAATGACCTCAGACTTACTGACTATGGAAAGGTATTCTAAATTATAGTCTGTGTGCTTTTTTATATCACCTAGCCCAAAATTATTAAAGAAAAAAGAAAGGTATAAATTCAAAAGGAGAGAAATGAAGGATGAGTGATTAGCTCTATCTAGATTTTGATTTGTCCAAGGCAAGAATTATATATCTATATCTATCTATCTATCTATCTATCTATCTATCTATCTATCTATCTATCTCATGTATATAAACCATATGTATAGATATATAGATATATCTATTTATCTATCTACATATATACATATATATATATACACTACATGTAATTAAATTATTGTGGTTACTTGGGGTCAGGGTAAAGAAGAAATATTTAGGGCATGAAATATGGCTTGATTGGATTTCCCAAACTTAGGTCTCAAAAATTATATGATTCTCAGAGAACAGGAAGGCAATATTACAGAAATTCAATTTGAATAAATTCAAAAAATATTTATTATTTCTTGGATGGGTCAGAAGTCATAGTGGATAGAGCACTGGGACTGGAGGCATGAAAACTTGCATTCAAATCTGTCCTACTTAAAGCAAATCAATTAATCTTTATTTGCTGATTTAATTTTCTCATCTGTAAAATGGGAATAATAATAGTACCTATTGTGCATATCCTCAGGCTTGTTGTAAGAATCCAAAGAGATAATTGTAAAGTACTTAGTACAATGCCTAGTGCATTAGACACTATAGAAATGTAAGCTATTATTATTATTAAATGGCCGATGTGCATAAAGAATTATGCTAGCAACTGAGATGTTACAAAATGTAAATAAAATCATATTTTCCTTTTGTATTTATCAGCCTTAGGCTAGGATGGAACAATGGTAGAGAGAGAGGGAGTAGATATCTCTTTTTGTCATTTCTTCATCATAGCCCAAGACTATGATGTGGACATTTTGGTGTGAAGATTGCAAAACAAGAAGACACCAGGACCTTTTATTTTAAGCCTCTGGGCTTATATAATACCTATAAGAGGTTATTTTGGATGCTAAAATTACTTG
The DNA here is from genome assembly GCA_023553655.1 of Myrmecobius fasciatus. Classification (NCBI taxonomy): domain Eukaryota; kingdom Metazoa; phylum Chordata; class Mammalia; order Dasyuromorphia; family Myrmecobiidae; genus Myrmecobius; species Myrmecobius fasciatus. The sequence continues at coordinate 8,528 of JAJPUD010005688.1, read as the reverse complement.
CCTGGAGCCATTATTCTGTTGGGCATTTTTGGAATAGCAACAATGGTGCAGAATAAGGCTAAGTCATGATTTGGCTATGGAGGAAAAGCTTCAGAGTATCCAGGTGAGGGGAAAAATCATATTATTTTTATCTTTATATCTCCAGTACCCAACTCTGTGACTTCAACATGGGAACAAGTAAGCCTGAGAGAATAAACAGTGGCTCAAAGATATTATTAAGGAATCAGCAGTGCAGGACTTTTTACATTGTGGTCATCCTTGACCAATCCACTGTTGTTCTCTATATCCAACATATCAGTATCCTGTGCCATAATCAGTTATGAAAGATTTTTCTCAGGAACAAACACAACCCAGAAGATTGTAAAAGTGACTCCCAGTGAAAGTGAATCATGTAAACAGACTTCCAAAAATGACAAGACAAAGTTTTACTCAACTGTCCCCTTCTAAAAGTCCTGGAACCATAGTATAAGGAATAGATCAGAAGTATAAACAAGAGAGCTGGATTCTCCATATTTTTACACTACTTATACACCATAACCTCAGAGTCTGAGGTTAGTACTCTTGTAAAAACAATTGATAGCACACGCTGCTTTTTTCTTCCCATAACTCAATTGCCCAGGCCTCTCTAATTCAGGTAAAATGGGATGCTTTCAATTTTCTTTCTGCTCTCCTGAGTCCAGCTGATGAAGATAAAAAAGATGAAGATTCAGAGAAGGCATTATTCATCAATAATGGATAGGATAGAGTCTCACTCATGCATCTTTTGTGCATGTCAGCATACCAAATGGAAACAGGAGGGTAAGAAAACCCAAAAGGAAAGAGTAGAGTATAAGAAAGATAGACAAAGAGAGAGTAAGAATAAAAAGCAACTCTGTACCTGTTTTTTTCTGTGAAATCTTTGCTCTCCCTTCTCTCTTTTTCCCTTGTTCCCTTTATCCTTGGATTTCACACCAATTAATAAAGATTCAAAATTCCATTGAAAAAAAAATAATGTAATAAGCATCAAGTGTTTTCCTCAGATTTCTAGGGGGGAGACAAAGACAACTTCCTCATACTGTTTTGCTGCCTAATGAGTAATACCTAGATCCCAGTTGTGTATTCAACTACATGTTATGTTTTCCTGCTTTTATTTCTCAGGTAAAATCCCAAGTGACACTACCCAGGTTATTATCCACAAGTGCTGAAGAGTGGTTGGCTGTTTTCTCCAATGCTGCCTATTCAGTAGTTGATGTTTACAGAGTCTGTTGGTATCTGAAGGCCCACCTCCTTCTCCCCATGTGGCTTCACAACAATTTTAGAGCTCTGATTGCTGTGTACCAAGTTTGTCTTTCCTGTACTATTGTTTTCCAAGATTTTGCTGCTATGCTCTGTTACTTGAAATCATTCTTCAGTGTATCTGCAAAGAACTCTTTCACTCTGCCCTCTCTGAATCTCTTCACTGGAGCTCACCATGTAGCAGCTGGCTAGGTACCCTGCTGGCATCCATTCTCCACACTTGTCCAGTCCAGTGGCTGCAATGAGCATCCCTTCACTGCTGGTAGGTTGGCTGTATTCCAGCCCTTTGTTTTTTAGTAATTCTCTCTTCCCTTGTGAAACTGGCGGCAATCAATGCAAATCATGAAAACTGATGTCACGATCAATTTGTTATCACTGCATATTTTAGGCATCTGTATTTCTATATCCTGGATAAAACAACTTCAACTTTATGAAATTCTCTGAAGAGTGGATACCAGTTTACAGATTCCTTTCTGCATCATTAAACATCATTGTGTCAAATAAATTGAATATAACAGGATCCATTATGCAGCCCCTTTCTCTAAACAGACCACACAATTCTATTAAAGTTCATGAGATCCTGATGACATGGTTTAGTTTCAACCATTCCACTTGCTATGCTGTGGTGCTTTGAGCAAATGAAAAAAAAAATAGAGCCTCAGTAACTCAAATGTAAATAGAGATGATAATATGGTTGCATATTGGAATCAGAAGAGCTATGTTTGAATCCTGGTTTTTCTATTTATAATCCTTGTGATCTTGGGCAATTTCACTTTAGTCAATCTCAGTTTCCCCAATTATAATTGAGGGGATTGGAATATCAACTAATGTTATCTCCCAGGTAGTTTTTCATTTTCTGTATCTCCATAGTCATAACTCTAGCTCTAGTCCTTTACTTCTTGCCTAGATCTTTGCAATAACTTCCTAATAATCTCCCTGTCTTCAGTCTTCCCCCTTTTCAATTCATCCTAAATAGAGACACCAGAATGTTGTTCCTAACACAGAGGTAGGATCATGCTGCTAAGCTGCTCAATAAATTGTAATGCCTTCCTTTACCTCTACAATTAATTAGAAGCATTTCTGTTTCATGAATCTCTTTCCTATCTGTTTCTGAGCTACCTTTCCAACTTCCTTACACATTGTTCTTCTTTATGCACTTCATGATCCAGTCAGAATACTCTTATAGCTCTTTACATTGATAGGGAATCTTCAATCCATTTGGACTTTATACAAGACATGCTCTTTGAGGTCAGTGATCACCTCCAACCATTTTGATTTTCTGTTGAGAAATAAATAGTATAGAGAGGAAAGATGCAGGGTTTTGTTTTGAATTCCAGTAAGTTACAAGTTGCTTAAACAATTTGTTCCCTAAATGTGTGAAATATATTGAATTAAACCTTCCTCAGTGTTGGTATCCTGTATACTTGGCCATGGGCCAAGGGGATATTTACCTCTGAATTATGATTCCTTAGGGAAATAAAGTTTTGTAATGGAAACATCAGCTGGAACCCAAGCTACCTGAGTCCTTTAGCAGATGATCCCATTACATAAAAGAACTGAATAAATGAGCTGCTGTTTGTGTAACCTATGAAGCTCAGCATCCCCAGTGGGTTTCTTTAACCAGATCAGTATCAGGTGAGCTAAAATGTTTAGTGATGATGATAGAACAGTTATTCACTGGTTGTCATTGTTTTTTTAGCAGCCACTATCATCATTCTAAAATGATGCATTCTTATTTGGTTCACTGGAACATGGTGAGAGAATTTCTGTCTCTGGTGAACAAAATGATGATATCAGGGTAGCAATTCTTAGTTTGAAAAAAAGTGACAAATTCACAATGGTTATTCTCTTTGCCAAGAACATTTGTTTAAGAGAAGAGGTTACAAACAAAATAAAGAGCTAGAATAGGCATCAGGAGTAGTAAATATGAAATAGATTGGAAAGTGATAAGATCACCAAGGAAAGGCATTTGAAAGAATCCATTAAAGGAATATCCCATGAGACTTAAATATGTTATTGACTGGCAGGTTAAATTCATAGAGAAGTTTAGTAGACAGTGTAACTAGAGTTAGCTATGGTAAGAAGAAGGAAGAGACTATGAGGAAAGAGAGAGAGAGAGAGAGAGAGAGAGAGAGAGAGAGAGAGAGAACTTCATACAGGTTTAGTTCTGAAAACATCTTAGCAAAGAGTTTCATCAGGAGCACCTCTTTTATTTATTTATTTTGCTGAGCCAATTGGGGTTAAGTGACTTGCCCAGGGTCACACAGCTAGGATATATTACATGTCTGAGGCAGATCTGAATTCAGGTCCTCCTGACTTCAGGGCCAGCACTCTATTCATTGCACCATCTAGCTGCCCTTGAGCCATCTTTTATGTGAGAAATATAACCTTGGGAATTTCTCAGGGGAAGAGCAGAAATAATGGTGGGAACAAGGATGTATACTGAGATGTTGAGACTGCCTTGAGGGCAATCTGGGGAAAGCTGGGTTCCATCACAAGTATGTTAAAGATGCCAATCAAGACCTCAAAGGTTGCTTAAAGTTGCTCAGAGGATGGAGGGATAGACAATGGAATCTGATAAAAAGTTCCAACATTACATCACTCTATACAAACAGGATTGTCTGGAACTTGGTTATGCCTGATAATAGCCAGATGGGCTTCTTCTGATAAGGGAAGAGAATAAGCTCGTTTCAAAGTCCACATCAAAATGAGTGATATAATGATGAAAATGAATTCATTCCACAAATTAAGTCTGAGACATTGGCTTTTAAAAAGCAAAAAGCTCTATGATGTTTGCATATAGAGATTTACTTATTAAATTAAACATTTAAGATATAATTACATATACTAAGAATATTATAAATTTAGTTACTTTAGTACCTTGTTGTTTATCTATTGTTTTTGAAGAAGACCATGGCATCAGGGAGGTGATGATATGCAAATGAATTGGATTGAGATGAGGGAAAGCTAGTCAAAGTCACCATTCTCACTTTCTTCTCTGGAATCATCTGGGTCTAGTGGCCAGATATATATCAAGATGGCCTTGGAAGAAGTGGGAAACTTTGACCTTTTTAACCTAACGTATTTAACAGATTTCAGTTTGACTGAGGCGACTGCCAATTCACCGATTAAAGCCAAGTAAGACAAAGAATGGTCTTTTTTAACCTAGTTTTAAAAAAAATCAATCTGAGAGGGGAAGACCTTCAGGGATTTTGGCCAAAATAGAAATAATTGCTATTTTATTCACTTCACTCTGAGCCAATTGTGGTCTAAATAACAACCCCAAAAGGCTTGCCCTGGGACCTACTGGTGACCAATCAATGAGAGACAGAGTGATTTAGGTTTCAGGCATAGTCCTAACCCATACACTCCAAAATATCTTTGGAAGTTTCAAGAGTCAAAATTAATAACAGGTGAGGGTATGATTCCCTATATGGACAAAGGGAAGGAAAGAGAAAAAAAAAAAGAAAGGAGAGGAAAGGGGAGGGGCGTTGTTGTTGCTCATTTGGCCAGTTCCCTTTGGATCCCCAGTGGGAGAGTTCCAATTCCTTGTCATAGAGGTTATTGAAGAGGACCATTATAGCTGGGAGGTGACCATGACATACAATTGAATTGGATTTAAAAGAGGAAAGGCTGTGTAAAATCACCTGCCTCACTTTCTCCTCTAGAGACATCTTGATCCAGGATCAAGATACAGATCAGGATAACTGGAGATGGCCCTTTAATACTTTATCAGAATAGAAAGCTAATCTCAGTCAGTAAAATCTGGGTTCAAATCCTGCTCTGATATATATTGATGGTATGACACTATGCAAGTTACATAATCTCTCAGTGGACACATAAGAATGTAATTTGAAGAACTAAAGTGGAAACTTCCTTCCAAAAATTTCTAAACTCTGTAAACTGTTCAAAGTATAGGGATAGCTTTAGAATCTAAACACAACTTTAGAAGGTTATTCTTAGCATCCCCAAAGGACCCATTTTGACTTTGCCTTACTGACTTGGCTTTACAAGGTGAAGAAAACTGTGCCAGGATTTTTTTAACTGAAGAAAAGAGTAAGGAACTATTTGAATATAATTTATTCTACCTGCAGTGATCTTGGTCCAATTGTGTATAGAATCATATTTGCTTTGGCAGTATATGAACTAAAACTGGAAGTAGCAGGCACCCAGAGAAGGTCAGCAAGCTTCTTTTTTGCATAGATAAAAAAGTAGTGTGCATACTAGCCAAACAGTAGCTGACTTCAGTAGTCCAGTATTCAGGTTTGAAATAAGTAAACTCATAGAGATGAAATTTTGAGCAATTTGGCTTGGTTTTTCACCTTATCAAAGCAAAAGTGTTTAGTATTATGCTCCTGACTTGATATTTCTTGAAGAGCTATGCAAATTAAAATTCCAAATGCCTATTATTTTAGAATCTGTCACTTTGCTATTCTGGTCTTTTCAACAGTTTAGGCACAAAAAAGTGGAATACAGGCCATATCTTTATTTGTCCTTACTGTTCAGACAGTTCTTGGACACCATTTGAAAGAGATACAGCTTGTCACAGACTCTTAAGAAATATTCCTATGACCTACATGAGACTAAGAATAGTTTATCCCCATAGTGTTAAAAATCGAAAGTAAATACTTTCACAACCTAATCTCCTTAGTATCTGTAGTCTAAAGGCCTTGCAGAGACTGTTATTCTATGGGGAAAACTCTTAATTTTATTTCCTAAAAGAGGAGCAGTTATATTTTGTAAATTGCTAGAATTATTACAAAATTAACAACACAAGTAAAAGACCACAAGAGTAAAGAAAATAGGGAGAACTATTTTCTATAGATAAAGTATACTTATGGAACAGGAGGATCAAAGAATTTCCTAATGCACAGTCAAGTCCAATATGGAGATTAAAATAACTTCTAAGGTCAAGAAATATTTTTTTACCAGACACTATTAGTCATGAACACTAAAAGCCTACCTTCTAGGCCCCAATAAGGAAGAGAAGAAATTAGAGGAAGAGGAGGTGGGGAAGTGAGGGGAAGCAAGTAGAAAAAGAAGAGGAAGAAACAAGGAGGAGTTAAGAGGAGAAGGAGGGAGGAAGTAGAAAAAGAAGATGCACAAAGGAAAGAAGAATATATATATTTGTCTCTACCTCCTCTAGTTTCCTTCCTTACCCATTTCCACTACATATTTGATTTTCTTAACTCCAGAAAAAATTCTCTATATCTCCTTGTAGTTCAATTAAATTAGCCCTGCCCTATAGCAATTTCCTCCAGCTTTTTTTGTTGTTGTTGTTAAATGCATATGATCACATATTTAGAGTAATATGACTTTAAGAGCTACCTAATGCAGAAATGTTAAACTGGATCCCAGACTCTGCAACACTCTAATGCCTTAGTACCAAGAGGAACCAGTTGAAAATGTAATTGGTAAATATTTAACAAAATACAAATACTGATGCTACCTAATATTGCATTATTTCTATTTGAGTTTGATACTATCTAGTCTAATCCCCTTTCTTTGTAGATGAGTAAAAGTCAATAGAATTGGCTTGATTTTCCCAAAGTCATACAAATGAGGTGACAGACTTAAGATTCATATTCAGAAAATATGACTCCTGATTCAGGACTTTTCCTTAACTGGATCATGGCTCACTTTTATAGTTTGGTATTCTTTTTAAACTGACCTTTTCAAACCTACTGTTGGTATTTCCTTTTTATAAGACTCTCCCATACCATAAAAACAATTTGCTTGTAATTTATTTTTTCACACAATCTTAAAATAAGCTTTTATATTGTTTTTTATCCTTCTTCATAATTGAAGGTTATGATTATATAAGCATAAAAGAAAAGTAAAATTAAAAAATTACAAAGACAGAACTCGAAACCTTATTCTTGACTCAATTAGTTAAATCATTTACTGTGGAAGTATGAGTTGTTTCCTTAGGCGAGGTTTTGTTTAAGTTTTTTGATTGTTTGTTTTTGCTTGATTTAGGGATCATTGTTGTTATTATATTTTACATGAGACAACTACTTGTAGGTATGAAGAAAAGAAGAGTAGCAGCAAAACTTGATTCTATTAAGTTTTTAAATGTTTAATTGATTTATCCTCATATATGATAAGCACGAAGAAGTACAAAGACATAGAACTGCAATTAGCAAAGGATAATCAGTGTTTTTCCCCATAGTGCTACTATTCTCCTGTTTTTTGGTCCTCTGATTTACATTATGCCCAGGGCTCTGCTACAATGATGGCCCATTCTTAATTCTTGCCTTCCTTCATCATCATGCTCTTCTGAGTTCTCTTAAAGGTTGGGGTGAGGTACCATAACTTATCTAACAAAGATTATTATTGGACTCTATAGGTGATGGGCTATCTTCTTCCACTGGCATGACCTGGCCAGAGGCAAATTGTTCTTTGTCCTATAACAACTACTACTCCCTTCTCAAATGGATGTGCCTCAGATTGAGTTTCAGGTTCTGGAAAATCCTTCTCTTCTATAGTAATTTTCTTCACAAACAATTGGGAGAAAAAACATTTTATTTCTCCAGCATTTGGATATGTAACCCCCAAATAATCCTAACTACCAAACTGAGAAGTCAGAAGAAACCCCTTTTTTGCCTGCATAAATGCTACTAATCATATTCTACAAGTCTATTGATCAATCAACATAAAAATATTGTGGACCCTTTGGCTCTCAGCATCATGGTAGGTACTGTGGAAATTAAGGTACTGTGATAAAACAGAAAAATAAGATGCCAACCCTATCCACAAAGAACTAATAAAAACAAATTTTATAATAATGCATTCAATTTTTTTTGCTTAGGCTTCATAAGATTGAATCTTCCCAAACATGAAGAAAAACGATGACCTCATTTCTTCTGTTTTAACATATTTACACTGACAATTCATTTTTATGGAGAATAAAATCTCCAACAAACTGAAAAAAGAAAAGAAGCATGAAACTTTAATTCCTTATTAAAGACCAAAGTTATATAGCATACTTTAATAGATTTATAATCTCATTAGTGTGAGAGTTTCTTAATCACTATAATACTTATTATTTCCTGCAAATCAAGACAACCCTGAGGTACCACTTCACACCTGTTAGATTGGCTAAAATGACAGGAAAAGTTAATGATGAATGTTGAAGGGGTTGTGGGAGGGCTGGGACACTGATGCATTGTTGGTGGAGCTGTGAACAGATACAGCCATTCTGGAGAACAATTTGGAGCTATGCTCAAAAAGTTATCAAACTGTGCATACCC
>JAJPUD010005687.1:96966-147690 GCA_023553655.1 Myrmecobius fasciatus | reverse complement strand
ATCTGGATATAAAGAGTGATACTATAAGTAAATTAGAGGAATGTAATGTAGTTTACCTCTCAGACCTTTGGAGATGGAATAAATTTATGTCCAAAAAAGAACTGGAACTCTTAATTGAAAATCAGATAGATAACTTTGACTATATTAAGTTAAAAAGTTTTTGTACAAACAAAATCAATGCAGACAAGATTAGGAGGGAAGCAATAAATTGGGAAATCATCTTTACATTTAAGGGTTCTGATAAAGGTCTCATCTCTAAAATATATAGAGAATTGTCTCATATTTATAAAAATTCAAGCCATTCTCCAATCAATAAATGGTCAAAGGATATGAACAGACAATTTTCAGAGGATGAAATTAAAACTATTTATAGTCATATGAAAAGGTGCTCCAAATCACTATTGATCAGAGAAATGCAAATCAGGACAACCCTGAGGTACCACTTCACACCAGTCAGATTGGCTAAAATGACAGGAAAAGTTAATGATGAATGTTGGAGGGGATGTGGGAAGGCTGGGACACTGATGCATTGTTGGTGGAGCTGTGAACGGATACAGCCATTCTGGAGAACAATTTGGAGCTATGCTCAAAAAGTTATCAAACTGTGCGTACCCTTTGACCCAGCAGCATTTCTATTGGGCTTATATCCCAAAGAAATCATAAAGGAAGGAAAAGGCCCCACATGTGCAAGAATGTTTGTGGCAGCCCTTTTTGTAGTGGCTAGAAACTGGAAATTGAATAGATGCCCTTCAATTGGAGAATGGCTGAATAAATTATGGTATATGAATATTATGGAATATTATTGTTCTGTAAGAAATGACCAGCAAGATGATTTCAGAGAGGCCTGGAGAGACTTACATGAACTGATGCTGAGTGAAATGAGCAGAATCAGGAGATCATTATACACGGCAACAACAGTACTATATGACGATCAATTCTGATGGACATGACTCTCTTCAACAATGAAATGTTTCAAACCACCTCCAATTGTTCACTGAAGAAAGCCATATACACCCAGAGAGAGGGATGTGAAATGTCCACCACAACATAACATTCTCATACTCCTTGATTGATGTTTGCTTACATTGTGTTTCCTTTATCTGATATATCATTTGTGTAGATAAGATTTTTCTTGCACAACAATGATAAGTTTGGAAATATACATACATATATTTGATTTGCCAATATTTTAACATAGTTAACATGTAGTGGATATCCTGCCATCTAGGGGAGGGGTGGGGAGTTGGGGGGAAAATTTGTAACGGAAAGCTATGTAAGGGTTATTGTTGAAGAATTACCCACACATATGTTATGCAAATAAAATTTAAAAAATTAGATGGTAAATTCATAATAATTCTTATATATACATATCCACAAATTTTACAAGTAAGATTTTTTAATTATTTGGAAAGCTTTGTTTTACTAAACCTTGAGGTAGATTTGTTACTTCACACATTTAAACCAATGCGACAAAAGAATCAGATATTACCACAAAAAAATTAGTTATATTTTCACAAAATCGAACATCATTTTGGAGGATTTTCCTTTTCTCTATCTTCAAAAGATGAGTTTCTTTAAATATTAAAAAAATAGTGAAAATCTTTAGAATAAGGTTTATGTGCATATGAAGAGTGGCCTTGATGAAAAAAGAAGGGATTAAAAAATGTAGACAACACAAACCCACACTAAGCTCATTATTCTGTTATTATTATTACACTTTCTAGAGGCAGTTTTCAAATGTTTACTACAATAGAGACTTTATATTAGGTTATATCATTTTGTTTTGTTCACTTAAAGTTACTATCACTTGAGAAACATTAACAGATGCAAACATTTTCAGTGATCTTCTATCCAAATTAAGGTAACTGTGGAAATTGAGGGAGTCAAACAACTCCATTTTTGGCTCAATTTTATATTCAGCTCAGTTACTTTCTATTCAATTGTGTATGCAGATGAATTTTTTTTCTTGTGAAAAAACTTTATTCAATTTGTGGGAATTGGGAGAAAACCTGTTGCATTGTTCGACCTTAGTCCTTCATGACTGGGAATCTGGACCTTTCTATCTATTGTTTACAGATGCTAATCTTAAAGTCCTAGGTTATACTGACCAGAAACCTCATCATATTTAAAGACTGATGCAAGGAATTTTCTCGTAATTATACTGCTCAAGCAAACCATATATCGTTTCTGAAAACTGTCTCTGCACTGTTGAATCAGTACCTTGGATTGTTCCTTGGATTGAATACAGAGTTTTAGCTGGGGAGACAACTCTTTTTTTTATTTTTTTATTTTTTAATTTTTTTTTTTATTTCAAGGAATTTCACTTGCACACTCTTCCTGCCCCCAATCAGAAAGCCTCTAATCTTTTCTCAAATTAGAAGTCAGCCTACAAAATCTTTTATGCTGCTGCTGATTTATATTTTGTTAATTATTTTCTTTTAATTCATAAAAATATATCTTCCCTATATGGTGATAGTTCCTACTGTCACTGTATGTATTACTTCCTATAGAAATTATACTTTCTAAGTGAGTATGGACATATTCTGGTTTCTTTGCTGTATGCTCTTCTTTTTAAAAGAAACACACACTTTAAAAATATTTTTAAATTTCAAATTTCTTCATCCTGAAGAAAAGCTTATTTTAGAAGCAAGTTTTTCCAAATCTCTTGAATGTTAAATAGTAGTAGACCTATCTTCTATGAACATACATTTTGTATTATATAATATAACATTAAGTACTCTATCTACATAGAAAGATGTACCTGTTATAGTACCTTATCTTATCTATGTAATTCCATTTAGATTCAAACACATGAAACAATGGTCTGTTCCAGTTTTTCCTAACCTTATCAAACACTACAGAAATTTAGGAATGACATCCCAAACCAAAAATGATCTACCACTGATTGAATGAAATATCTCTTCAAGCCAAAGAAAAACAGATATGTTTCACTTTAAATAGTAAAGATAGAGGAGGCGGGTTTTCATCAATGAAAAGAGGATTTCCAGGAATTTGCTTAGGTCTACGTATATAGATTTGGCCTCATGGCTAACATTTCAGTTCTGACCTGATCATATCCTGACCCTTTTTAAACCTTTCATCAATTTCATATCTATACCCTCACATCAATTAATGATTCCATCAGTAAGATTTTTTTCATCTACTTATTTAGCCCCTAAAGATACTTTATTATGTAGTCCTTTATTTTTAGACAACCTACCTTCTTTCTAATTAGTTGTTATAAACAACAAACAACAAAAGGAAAATAAGATCAATTCATTAAAGTGATAACTTTTGTTATCCATCTGCTGCGACTTTTCTATAATTTAGAAAGCTTGATAGAAGCGGAAAGGTATCTCTTGTTTGCTTTGCGTCAGATATTTATATTAGCTATAGTTGAACAATCCTATTAAAATTATGGCAGAAGTAATTCTGGAAGCATAATATTGAAAATAGACCAATATCTTTCTTTCATTAATCCCTATTCATTCCCCTCTATTGCTGTAATTTAAGAAAATTTCTTTCTATTTGTGCTGATAGAGAAAACTTGTTTTAGTATTGTTTCATTTTTCAAAAGAGAAGCCATCATTAATTTTATCCATTTTTACTTTATGAAGCTAATGATTACAATATTTTAACTGCCCATATATAGGGAGGATGAACCTTTGTTCTCTTGTATACATTTCCCATTCATTATGAAAGTCATTTTTTCTTGTATTTTAAAGCTTTTTACAAATATTACACTTTCTTAAAAATTAAAACAAAAACAAAGACCCCTTTACCTCTGAAATATTTTTATGACACCTTGGATTATTGTACATTGATACTTATGTGCCATTATGATGACCACTTGCCATCCTCCACTGCCATTGTCATTTTGCTTATGGCAGAAGAGGATGTAACAGATATTTGATGGCAATATGAAAAGTAATTATACCATCAGTGGAAAACATAATAGCAATGGGGCATTTTAGTACAGTAGTTTTAAAGTTCAAATAATTAAATCCACAGATATTTAATTACTTGTAACTGAGTGGGCATATGCAAGAGAGTGATTCCTATTCATTTAGAAGTTACATAGATATACCTCAAACTTCTATGTTGTAGAAAATTGCTGGTTATTCTCTCAATAGGCTAGATGTAAAGGAGAAAAAGAGGGATATATTTTTTGCCCACATTTTTTCTCTATCCATGGAAAATCTATTTTCTGAAACTTCAGTATCTACTCCATGTCCTAAATGCTTCATTTTGTATGAAATTATTTACTTTCTTTTTTTTTTAAAGAGAAGAAGCTAAAGCAGGAAGCACACAAAAATATACACATACACACGTGGTATATTTCATTTTATCTTTTTGGAAGAATGATATATTTATCCTGTCTGAGGATAATTTTAACCTTTCTTCATGGAAGATAATTTGTTGAAAATGTAGCCTCCAATTGCAATGTTTCTGATTACAACGTACATGTTTCTATATAATTTTTGTGTCTGTCATTATTTCAGTAAGAGTGCTTGAAAAAAACAATTTCTTGAAAGTTTTCATTCTGTTGAGCTGCCAGATTGATTTTATAGATATTCCAATATGACAAAGGTAAAAACTGAAACAATTATGTCTTCTCTGAGATTGCTGATCTAAATTCTTTAGAGTTGATAGGGTGGTATCAAATCATGTCCTAGAGCCCCATACTTGGCTCCCAAATAGAGGCTGGGGAGGCTCGATGTCTACTTTCATTGTTTATTGTGCTCAATTTTCATAAGGTAAGATTAGTTCAATGAATACATTTATTAGATGTGATTTGCATTTAAATAGGCAGGATAGAATCCTATGAATAGTGATTCTCTCAAATATTTTTTAATATGTGTGAGAGTGATAGATATAAATGGCAAACAGATTTCTCATAAGCATGATTCTCTTCTGTGTTATTCTGGTTTATCTGAGTTCAATATTGGCTCAAGTTTAGTATTTTCATAAGTAACTGAGGCATACAAATGAAACTTGTCTCTTTGTCCAGTACTTTTGTGACCTATAACTTAGAGGAATTTAACATTTATTTTTAATATCCTGTGCAATGTCAGAAATGTTAGAATTTTTTAATCTAGGAAAAATATTACTCAAAATATTTAAAATATTATATATTATAAGAAAAGTATAGGAAAGCTTCATTTCTTTATATTAACTGTCTATAGTACTCATTTAGTAAGTAATCAAATATTGTCTGCCATCCTTTGAACTAGTTTTTTTATTGTTTAACTTTTCATATTTATGTGTGTGTAGAGGGCGAGATGTTATTCCTCTTTCAAGTGAAGAAAAATTTATTTCCTCCCTTAAGGGAGTAAATAATGGAAGATAAGATACCCAGGAAGTCATAGGCAAAGATAATTAGTAAGATAGCAGGGAAAAATAAGAGCTCAGACATTTTTACAGATATACTCCATGTCATGTTGTCCTGGTGAATGCTATTTTGTAATGATATTTTAGTGCATTATATAACTATAGCTCCAAATACTGTCATTGCTATATCGTTAGGTCAGCCTTTCATTTAGCACATTGTTTTTATGCTATATTAATGATAGCAACATGAAATAACTGTACCCATGACCATTTCACCTAAAGTAGTATTTTTGAAAGAATTAATGAGATTAATTAATGAGATCACAAATTATGCATAATTTACTAGGTGACCTGAAGTCATGCTAAAAATGATTTTCTTTTAGATATAGTTATTAGACTCTTCTAAAGCCACCTCTGGCCCATGGAAAGAGAGCTATCCTGAGAACTTGGGAGACCTGCATTCAAATAAAGTCTTTGACATACATTAATTTGACTCTGGGCAAATCAAAGAATCCTCCAGTTCCTTGGACCAGATATCTCAAGCTCATTGCCATAAATATCCATTGAAATAGATAAGAATGTAATTGGAAAATGTTCACCAAATAAAAAAATACAATACTGTGAAGATTATGTTTTTCTAAGTCAATATATGGCAGCAAGGATCTGATCTGTTTCTTTATGAATTTGACACATCTGTGACAACTCTATATTGTGTCTATGCTTATAAAATAAAGGGAAGGAGCTGACTGATTGATAAAATTTTCTTATCCAGTAATTTCCTACCTTATTGAAATTAAAGCCCCTAACCCTAGCTCTATCCTTATTCAATTATTAATTGAGGGTGATACTATAATTACAAAATTATAGCCTTTTTAGTAAAGGATTTGATGAAGTCTTTTATAATATTCTTTTGGACAAAAGAGAAACCTGTAGGTGGGCTTTCATTAGGTGAATTCAATCACTTCAGTGTCTTTTCCAAAAAAAAATCATTACCTTGTGGTCAACTTAAAACTGAACTTCTCTCTGACCTTATCTAGAATTGGACTAGATAATTTTCAAGTCTCTTCTAGCTCTAAGTTCCATCTGGGATCCAATAATCCTATGATTGTAAAAAGCATTTAAGGCAGGAAAGAAATGGGTTTAAGGACCTGGGAAATGTTTACCTTGGGGAATAGAAGACTTAAGGTGAGCACTGTAGATATTTTCTTAAAGAAAAATATTTTATTCATATGTTTTTGATTTTAGATCTTTATATTTTTTAATGAAGACACTTTCCCTTCCAAGAAAGCCATTACTTATAAAATAAAATGGATATTAAAAAAAGAAACTACATCAGTAAAGTTTTAAACACATGGAGAAAATCCACCATCATTGCTTGTCTTTCAAACCCACTCACACGTTTGCAAATAAAGGAGGGAAATACCTTCTCATATCACTTCATTGGGGGTAAAGCTTGAATATTATAATTTCACAGCATTCGGTATCATTTTTTCTCTTTCCACATGCATTGTGGTTGTCTTGTATATTATCTTGGTTCTGCTCCATGTAACATCTGTCTTTCATGCTTCTCTATATTTCATAATATTAGTCATTTCTTATAGCACAGCTATATTAAATTAATTCATGTACCACAACTTGTTTAGCCATTTCCTGATCAGTGAATTGTTTTTATTTCTTTGCTACTACAAGAAGTGCTGCTATAAATATTTTGATGCATTTAGATAAATTTTAAGTGCTCAAATCTATGAGTCAAAAAGTTAAGGCTGTTGTAGTAACCTTTTCCACATAATTCCAAATGGTTTTCCAAAATGATGAGGCAACTTTGTAGTACTACACAGCACTAAATATAAAAATACCTGTCTTTTAGCAACCCTTCAAAAAATTAATCATTTCCATCTTTTGTCATTTTTGCCAATTGGCTGAGTATGAGGAGAAACCTCAGGATTGTTTGCTTTGCATTTTTCTTTTAGTAGTGATGCAGAGTATTCTTTCATATAGTAATCAAAAGTATCTTTTTTGAGAATTTTATTTTTATCCTTTGTTGCATAGTATACATATGTGTGTGTGTGTGTGTATTTGTTGACCTATCTTGGATATTAAAATCTTAATGAATGTATTGGACACAAAGATTTTCCCTAGGCTAACATTTTTCTTCTTATTCTATTGAATCTAAATTGTACAAATTAAATTCTTTTTCAATTTCACATAAATAATTTCTTTTATCTTTTGTAATAAGGTGTATCTTATTTGCATGAGATAATAATATGTAATTAGAGCTATAAAAGTATCTGATCTAGTTCTCTTCATATTTAAAAAATGTTGACTTTTAACATTCAGTTCAGATCCATTTAGAGTTTATTGTGGCATATAATGTAAAATTGTGGTCCAAACCTAATTTCTACCACAGTAATTTCCTATTTGTCTAGAAATTCCATCAAATAATGAGTTCTTCATAGATAATTTATCTTTGGAAGCTATTAAACATTGGGTTATTGACTTCAATTATTTCTGATTCTTCTGATTCTTCCTTAGTACAGTCTTATCAGTGTTTAGCATATTAACACATAATAAAGGTTTGATAACTACTTATAGACTTGCCTTGATTCAACTCAACTCTTCTTTGTCTAGTCTGTTCTATTAAGTTGCTTTTCTATTTTTAACAAAAGCTAAATAGTTTTCATAATAACTTTATTAAACAGTTTGAAATCTATCAGTAGTATTCTTTTTTCTTTCCTATTCCTCCTTCCCCTGGTTTCTCTCATAGTTTAGATTTTTTATTCCTACATACAAAATTAGTTATTATTTTATCTAGCTATGTAAAATATGATCTATAATAAAATATAACATGTAAATATAATATATTTCTAATATAACAATATAAAATGAAGGTAACATAATGATATAATTTGAATATAATATAAAGTAAAACATAGAAGTCATCACTAAATTAATTATAGCACTAATTTTATAAATAATCTAGGTAGTGGTGAAATTTTTGTTATATTATCATAGTCTAACAATAGGCATAATACCCTCCAAATTATATTAGCATAGTCTTACCATGGACACAATATTCTTCAATTTTTTTTTTCTTTTCAGGTGGCATAGTGAATAAAGAGCTTCCAAATTCTTGGAAAGAATTTGTCTAGGAAACTCTGTAGAGTCATAAGTAGGTACCAACCTTACTGATAAAGAGGCCTTATCTAGAATTTTTCTAAACTGAAAAAAATTACTAAACACAAGTCCAATCCTCATCACTACCATGAAATTCTGCTTTTAGCAAACACTTTTTCCTTTAAAGCAAAAAATAACTTTTCTTAAACTCACTCCTTTTATGAATATTTTCTCCCTATTTTTGACAAGCAAAGAAAGAATCTATGTGCATTTGTGTTTTAAGCAGTTTTGAAATCAACCTTGAATTTGGGAATCTACTAGAAATGACAACTAACATGAAGTAAGAATCTGCCTTTATAAGCATTATCTCAAACTGCCATTCCTAGATAATAAATAGAATGTATGAAGTTGACATAAAGCACAGTTTGACTAGAATTATTATCCTGATAGAAAAAGTTTTTCCTTTGCTTTTTCTTCCTGAAATAGAATTCCTTGAATTTCTAATAACAATGATTTTTCAAATGTCATTGTTATATATGCTTATATTTACAAATACGTATATATATACATACACACATATATAATCATATATGGGCCTATTTTGATTTATGAGTAAATCAAAATATATTAAAGAAAATTCTTGAAAATACAGAATAGATTTTTCAAAAGATAGTAAAAAGATGAAATTAGCTGACTTTGATATTCTGTCTCTCTCACAATACTCCCTAAAACAATTATTTTGAGATTCCCTTCTGCCTTCTCCCTTTCAAATCTTTTTTGAGTGTGTTCATATTTGAGTTTATCTAAATATTTCTTGATTCATTCAGAGTTGATTTCAATGTGGAAATATGTGTAGATATTAAAGAAAATAGTACCAATAAGATAGAATGTCTTAAGACATTGTTTAAAATGACCTTTTCTCCCTCACAGACTGGGAGGCTGAGAAACATGCAAACATGCAGAATACTCTAGGTTATGAAAAGATGATTAAATCCTGAATTTAAATTATGAATATGGCACATACCTTTCTATCCAAACCTGGAATTAAAACTAAATAGGATGGTTGGACATGAAAAATTGAAGGTAGAAATAAAAAGACAAGAGTATTTTGCTTGTTTTAGCTCAATTTGAATCTTCCCTGATTTGGAGAATGAGATGATGAATGTGTATATTCTGAATAAAATAGAGAGCATTTGTTCTGGAGCCAAATTATTTTGTTCTTTGTTGATTATTACATAACTACTATTAGAAAAAAAGAACATTTCCATGGGAAGTGACTACAGGTGCAATGATACATGTTTTTTTTTTCTTGGAAAAATAGGAGAAGAATGTGGTGAAGTACATTTAATAAGACTGCTTTTCGTGAAAAGAATGGCTGATTTGCAAGATCTACCTCTACTTAAACGTCTACCTGGAAGGCACAGCCACATCCTTGTGAGAGACAATGTGCCCTGTGGAATCTTTTAGGTAATGACATCTTTTCCAGGTAATATACATCTTTAACAAATTCAATATGTTTACATTTGAAGCACAAATTTAAATTTAGAATCCCCAGAAGGAAGAACTTTTGCTCTATAGTAGTCTGAAATTATTCCTGAAGACTCACTTGCTTTTAGAAATATTTGCTGCTGAGTAGATATCCAGAGAAATTAAATGAATTCACCAACAAAAAGAGTTCCAAAAAAACAAAAACAAAACAAAACAAAACAAAAAAAAAACAAAACTGTGTGGTGCCTAGGACCTGACTTATGACCCTGAGGCATGCTTATTTCCATGAAGGTGGCTAGAATTCTCATATAGACAGAGGATTCAGGATCCTGCCCAGCGGCTTTGCCAACAGCCTTAAGGTAGATAGCCTCTCTAAAATATAATACTCCTGGACATAAAAAGAACATAAACAATGAATTGAAAACGAGAATAACCCACTTCATTGTCTATGATTTGGAATTACTTAGTAGATTTCCATGAGCAAATAAATGTGGTTAAATCTTGTCTTTGATAATTACTATTTGAGCAAGTCATTTAAAACTCAGAATTTGAGTTTCCTCATATGCAAAATGAGAATATTGAATCCTAAGAATCCTTTAGAGTCCCTTCCAAGTTTGAATTTATGATTCCAGGGAATGTAACTAAGCAGCATCATGCATCAGTGACCTATAATTACCAATCACTTTTTATTAACCACACTCATGTGTGGTTAAAATAGACATTTTGCCGAATTTACCCACCCTACATAGGCCAAATCAGGTAACGCATATCTTTCCTGGGGGTTTTGGGATTCCTTAGGTACTTTATATAAACATACCTGCATGTGTGTATACATAAATGTAATTCAGTGATCTATGATTCCCTTAATGTGGGTGTTTTGCTGATGCAGATAGTCTTTATGGCTTATAGTACCCAAATCATTCATCCAATCATGACCTGATATGAAGGCCTAGTGAATTTTATGTAGCAATTGCTTCATGTAGGAGTGGGGAACATTTGGCTTAAATGCTGTATAAGGCCTGTGTGCTAAGGCAACTACAGATAATGATGAGCTGAAAGCTAAGTACAACAACTACCCATTGATTGAATTCTCTAAGTTGATAAATTTTGTGTGGCTTCCAAATGATGTTTTAAATATCCAAATGGCCCTTGAAAAAAAAGAAAGAAAACAAAAAGATTTCCTCACTTTTGTTATTTAATTGAAACCACTTTAATTAATTGACAAAATGCTGTGATTTTAACTAATTTTTCACATCTGGCCTCAGAAACTTAATAGCAAGTCATTTAACCTCCATCTATTTAATTTTCCCACTTATAAAATGGGGATAATAATATCATCTACATCCCAAGGGTGTGGTAAGGATAAAATGAGGTGATGTCTATTAAATGCCATGCAAACCTTAAAGTACCATATGAATGTTAGCTATTATTAATAGGTATTTCAATGTCTAAATTCAGTGTCTATATTTCCCCCATCAAACAGATTAATAACATCCACAATCTAGTCAAAACATGAACATTATCTAGCTTCCTTCTTTGTTTTTTCTACCACCAATATTATATCCATTGGACAATATTTTATAATGGAAAACATATTGTACTGGAAGGCCAGAAACTTTGATTCTTATTATAAACCTGAAAATATGTGTTTTATATAAAATACTTAGTCTCTATAGCCCACAATTTCCTTATTTAAGAAATGAAGAATTTTCATTAATTAGTCTCTTAGGTCCCTTCTTCCAGTGCCAACATTCAGAGTCTAGTAAGTCCCATCATTATTATTTCATTTATATGAATTCTTTACCTCAGAAAATTTCAAGGTGTTTTATAAATTTTGTAATTTTTTAAAAAAATCTTATTTACTCATTGGTACAAGCCTTTGTAATATTTTTGGAGTGAGTTCATTCCCAATCAGACCATAAAATTCTGGTTTTATTAATTCCTTGGCCCTGATCAGTATACACATGCCCCACTGTACTAAAAGGACTCAGATTCATTGGTCTCCTTGCTTATTTGTTGTTCAGACAATTCTGTGAATGAATTAGACAGATTCATTATGTTACCTTTGCATTTGATTTAACTAAGGTTATTTTGATTCAGTCTGTATCTGACCTTGTTAATATTGTTGTTGGCAACATATGAGCATCTCACTAACATAGCATTCTTGTTGATGAATTGCAGTGTAAGAAAGAGGAGCACTGAATCAAGTCATCCAGTGTTCTTATCTTAAAAAAAAGACATTGTGCAGTATCAGACTATTTCATCTAATAAATTTGACTCATTTATTGAAAAAAAATATTTGGGATATAAGTGTGTACAATTTGCAAGATACTATATTAGTTACTGTAAAAATTGACAGAGTTCTTGCTTTCAAGGATCTTATAGTTGATGGGGGTAAAGGGAATATTTTTTATTTTGTAGATTACCTGTTTCTTTGTTAGTGAGAGAATGCATGGAACTTGCAAAACAACTCTAGAGTACATTTTGATTTTTCAGTTCTTTCCATTTTTCTTCATCATCTAATCCCATGGATGGTGCTAATTTTACATAAATGGAAGAATAATCTAATGGGTAAAAGAGACCACATTTCACTAAATAACCAAATTAAATCAGATTTTCTTACACATCCTTTCAATTACCTTTTTCAATAAGCATCTCTTGGATTATTAATTAGAAGTGAACCCTATCATAATATTTCAAGCTTTAGCTTTCTATATAGCTACCTATAAAAAGCCACATTATCAACATTAACTTTAGAGGCAATAGTTCTCCTAGCCTCCACTCTTTGGAAGACTACATTTGAATTATTATTAAGTTTAAGGATCTATATTTATTTTATAAATTAGCTGGAGTTTGAGAGCAACTGAATAGGATACTGAAAAGGTTAAAAAATATTTCAAATAAGATTATTTGAAAGAATTGGGATGTTTAACTTGGAGAATAAAAACACAATAAAAGTAATTTCACAGCTGTTTTTTGAAAGAGATATTGGACCTGATCTCTTTGGGTTCATAGAGAAGAACTATCAGTCAAGAGAAGACTTAATTTTGGTGCATAAAAAGGTTCTTAACAATTAGGCTGTTTAAAATGGCATGGGTTATATATTCGGAGGAATCCACTGAGATTTTCCCATATTGGAGAATTTTAAATGAGAGTACCGCATTTATTGAGTATTTTGTGGGACAAGTTATTAGTAAAAAGTATGGGTTAGACTGGGTGGTCTCTGAAGCTCTGGATTCCATTTATGAAATTCTTCTGAGTTAATCACTGTTCTTTTCCAACTTTCAGAGTATGAAAAGAACAAAATAATATTTTACTAGTCATGAGAAATCAGTAACCCAAGTCTCCAATTTGTTAGGGGAAGCAAACTTAACTTGAGGACATCCCAAAATTTACATGGCTGTGTTTATTTCCTGTTTATTTCCCATGTCTTATAATTGCTGATTTAATTTCTCCTGATGTTTTTCTGGCCAATCTCTGTGAATTTTATGCTATTGATATATTTTGATCTACATTTTATTGGCTAGTTGTATTTAGACCCATTACTTCTAGTTAGTTTCACTCAGCAAGGACAGTTTGTGGACTATAATTCTTTCCCCCCCCTCTTAAGGCTTTTCTCTTCCTCTTCCAGCTGATCAGGTCTAGAAATGTGACTAAGTGGGCGGACAAGAGAAAACATAATTACATGAGGCGGTATAAAGTAACATTTGCTTTAACCGCTTGTCATTTTGGTGGTGATTTTGTGCTTTACCCATCTGAAAGTTCAACAATATCTTCCATCTCTCTGAATTTTTGGTTACCTTCCTACTGGGGTGGTGCTACTATAAGTAATTATTTTCCTAACAGCAAACAGATAGATATAGGAGGTTTAGATTTAAGATAGCTACAACACAATAGAATAAGGAATTTTAAGGGTGAAGTAGAATTATATTTTCAAAAGACAGAAATATAATGTATTTCTCTTCCTACCTGTATGGATTAGTATAAAGAGATTCTGGGAAAAAAAAAAACCTCATTTATCCACCCACCCCATATACATGCATACAACTTTATCTTTTTTTCTTATTTTCACTGTAAAATTTCATCTTATTTTAGCATGTGTATTGTTTTTTTTCTTTTCTTGGGTTATTGTTATACCAACATAATTCATATAATTAAAAAGATAGGAGTATTGATGGGCATCTTACAAGTATGTTCTAGGATATTCATGTGACCATTTCAGTCCATAACTGTCTTTTTCTTTTTTAAAGAAAAACAAAAATATATATATATATATTATTACATAGATTATTATTTAAATACATTTTATGCATGCATTGTCATATAATTTATAGTTTCTTGCAATCATTAGAAAATGTATTTTAATATCATCGAAAAATTATTATTTTTCTTTTTTGGAAAGAATATAGTATCTCTTTGGAATGATACTTTTAAAATAGCAGAGTAATTCAGATTTCTCTGTGATTGCATGGAAATTGAATAATGCAGTTTCTCAATTTAGACTTTTAACTAGTAGCTGATCTTTTTTACAAGGAACCATTATTTAAGTAAATTGTATAGTAATGCTTTTTTTTTTAAAGACATAATTTACAGTGACACTAAAACACTTACCACTTACTCCTTAATCTTATAACACTTACTGTTTTGAGATTCTGGTGCTCCTTAAAGCTTTATATCAACTCAATTGAAATGCATTCTTTTTCAGTTCATGTGATCTCACTTTTAAGAATGGTCCTTTAAGGAATGTTACAGTAATAGAATACAATCAGCATAGTTCAAGTTGGTTTATTATCATCAACACTTAAATGTGCTTTTTTATCCTTCTTCCTAACTTGTATCCTTTATTTTTATTTTTTTTCTTTTTGCTGAGGCAGTTGGGGTTAAGTGACTTGCCCAGAATCACACAGCTAGGGAATGTTAAGTGTCTGAGACTTGTATCCTTTATTCACAAAACACGTGGGCAGGAAATGAGAATTCTAGATCTATCTGGAAAAATTTCATTTATTAGAAACAATCAACTTAAAGTTTACATGTTTATGGAAAAGTTTGATATTCTTTGGTCTCAACTAATAATCTTCTATTCTAGGAAGAAAATCCCTCACTAACTTGTTGTCAAATATTCTATATGAAGAAGTTTGTTTTAACTTGTTTCCATCATTGTCTCGTATTTTTAAAGGCTTCTCTTAGCAAGGAAATTCTACAGACTTGAAAGAATCATGGAACCATTTTCTTTCCTCTCTTCTAATGCACATGCAGTCTACCAGAATCAGACTAGAAAGAATAGACCTCAGAGATACGACCAGTCTACCCCAAACATGACCCAAAAATACCTTCCCAATATAAACCAGTTAATGGTCTTCTACTTAAAAACTTCCGTTGATTAGGTTTTTGGGGAGAGACCCTACTTCTTGAGTTGCCCATTCTATTTTTGGAAAGTTCTAGTTTATTTAAATGTAAGTTTCTTGAGTTTAGAGATTGTCTGATATTTGCATTTTTATTCTAGAAAGTGCTCTAAACAAAATGTGTATTTAGTAAAATATTTGTTGTTTATTTGGTTGAAAGTTTTGCTTTGCTTTGAGTTTCTATTTGTAAAGAATATTGGTAGGTAAATGAATAGGAGAGAAAGGAAAAACAAAGCATTTCTTTTCTCTTTTATTCTTAATCTATCCCAATGATTATCTGCAATATTAATTTGGTTTAATGTAATGTTGAAATATTTTAACCTTAAAAATTCTCAAGCATATTTTGCCTCTAATTATTAATTAATTAGTTAATATTATGCTATATAACATAAATATATTCTCATAAAGTTTATATTAAGGCACATTTTCTTATATTAATTAATATTTTCTTTTGATTCTCATTATGACCTTGTCCATAGACTATGCAATTTACTTTGACAGTATATTGACTTTAATAGCTAATATTTATATGACAATAACTTTTGTGAAATAAAAAAAATGAAGTTTGTAATGTGGTTCACATATATTATTCCATTAGTCAGTTAATATCTGTATATATATATACATATTATATATATGCACACATTTATATATATATATATATTTATACATATATAAAGAGAGAGAGAGAGAGAGAGAGACATCTAGTGTGTGTGAGGATCTGTTCTAGACTGTAGAAATATAAATAAAGGTGAAAGATAGTCCCTGCTCAGGAGAACTCACAATGTTTTTGGGAAGACAAATAAGGAACAATTATGTACAAATAGACTGTATACAACAGGAGAAATAGGAAGAAGACAGTAGAAGAAAGGTACTAGAATGTAAAAAGGATTAGAAAATATTTCCAGAAGTAGTTGATATTTTAGCTAGGACTTGAAGGAAGCTGGGAGGCAGAGGTGATGAGGGCGAACATTCAGTATTTGGAGGGACAGTGAAAATGAAAATGAGCCTATGTATATATATCTATATATATATATATATATAGATATATATACATACACATATATATATATGTGTATATGTATATATACATACATATATGCATATATATGTATATATATATATATCTACATATATATATATATATATATATATTTTGCTCTTTGCTGAGGCTATTGGGGTTAAGTGACTTGCCCAGGGTCACACAGCTAGGAAGTGTTAAATGTCTGAGGGCAGATTTGAACCCAGGTCCTTCTGACTTCAGGGCTGGTGCTCTATCCATTGCACCACCTAGCTGCCCCTATAATATCTTTTCATAGAACAACAAGGATGCTTCTTGACACTAAGACTAACATTTCATCCAGTAACTTGTCAAATATAATATTTTAAATATTTTTGTAGCAGAAAACAAACACCCATTATTTTGTGTGGGTTTTTTTCCTACCTTATCAAATAGTCCATTGAACTATGTGAAGTATTGAGTGAAATTTAAAGCTTAAATAAGACCACCTATATTTGGGAGTTTTCATTTTAGGGAAAGAACAAGTTTAAGGTACGATGAAAATCAATTTATTATCTTTCCTGGGAACTCTTTCTAGTGGTCTGGCACTGTGGGAATATGCCCAGACTTCTCCACAGAAATCTCATTCTCATGTCTATACCAGAAGGACTATTCACTTACCTACTCCTTTGTTGACTAAGCACAACAGATGGTGGAAGAAACAAAACCCTTGTTGAAGCCAATGGTATTCCATCTGCTGCCACATTGTCTTCCTTTGTGATTTAAAAGAGAAGCTTTGCTAGATTTTAAAATTGTGACTGCTAAAAGTATAGCCGTGTGATATTTAGTTATTCTTGTTACTGAAGAAATAGAATCCCCTAATGATTTATTAATAAATAGTAGCACTTTTTCATTCTTTTTGCATGCATCTATCCTCCTAGCATTAAGTACATTAAACAAAGGTTTTAAATGATAGGCAACTGAATGGGAAAAACTTATTCAGATGCTAAAAATGTAACTAATATGCCTATACAATCATATCAGGAAATGAAATGATATCTTTCTTTTTTAATATTATTCCCCTCCAATTACCTGTCAAGGCAATTTTAACACTCATTTTTACAGTTTGAGTTAGAAATTTTTCTCTCTTCTTCTTCCCCTTCCTCCTTTCTAAAATGTTATGTAATTTGATATAGGTTATACACATGCTATCATATGAAATATATTTCTATATTAGTTACAGTTGTAAAAGAAGAAACATATTAAAAGGCAATAAAACACACAGAAAGAATAAAGTAATTGAAAAAAAGTATACTTTAATCTTTCCCACAGTGTTCATCAAAGCTTTATCTGAACATGGACAGTATTTTCCTTTGGGAGCCCTTTGTCTTAGATCATTGTGTTGCTTAGAAAAGTTGAATTGTTCAAAGTTGATCTCCAAATAATGTTGCTAATACTGTATACAATGCTTTCTCTTTCCTGCTCATTTCTCTTTGCATTGGTTCATGCAAGTCTTAAGAGGTTTTTAAAAAAATCTTCCTGTTCATCATTTCTTATTGCACAATAGTATTCCATTGCATTCATGCACCATAACTTACTCAGTTATTTTTCATTTGATGGGCATCCCCTCAATTTCCAATCTTTTTTCACCACAAAAAGGCTTGCTATAAATTTTTTGCATGTCGGTCCTTTTCCCTTTTTATGATTTTTTTGGGGGGGATACAGACCTA
This sequence comes from Myrmecobius fasciatus, assembly GCA_023553655.1. Classification (NCBI taxonomy): domain Eukaryota; kingdom Metazoa; phylum Chordata; class Mammalia; order Dasyuromorphia; family Myrmecobiidae; genus Myrmecobius; species Myrmecobius fasciatus. The sequence continues at coordinate 129,625 of JAJPUD010005687.1, read as the reverse complement.
GACCTAAAAGTGATATTGCTCTGTAAAAGGATATGCATGGTTTGGTTGTTCCTTAGGCATAATTCCAAATTGTTCTTTAGGGATAGCTGGATCAATTCACAACTACACTAACAATGTATCAGTGTCCCAGTTTTCCCACACTGTCTCCAATATGTATCTTTTCTTTCTTTCTTTTTTTATTTTTCAATATTAGCCAATCTAATGGGTGTGAGGTGGTACCTCAGACTAGTTTTAATTTTTATTTATCTAATGTAAAGTGATTTAGAACACTTTTTATATGCTTAAAGATAGCTTTGATTTCTTCATTTGAAAACTGCCTCTTCATATTTTTGACCATTTATCAATTGGGGAAAGTCTTGTATTCTTATAAATTTGACTCAGTTTTCTATATATTTGAGAAATGAAGCCCTTAACTGAGACAATTTTTGTAAAAATTGCTCTCCAGTTTTCTACTTTCTTTGTAATCTCTGTTGCAATGGTTTGATTTGTCAAAAAACTTTTTAGCAATAATTATTTATTTTAGATTTCATAGTGCTGTTATTTGGCCATGAAACTGTAACTCACTTAAATTCTTTAAAAATTTGGATGTTATACCACTGGATACAGATATAAATAATATTAGTATTATGTCATTGTCTATGTTACCTTTTAGTGAGATGCAGTTTCATTCCTCATTTCTTTTAATTAGGTCTAATTTTGCTTTTGCTTTCTCTGAGATCATGATTGTTATCCTGATTTTCTTTTTTAACATCAGCTATAGCTTAATAGATTCTGCTGTAGTCCCTTATCTCTACTCTCTCTGTCTCTCTGATTCAAGTATGTTTTCCATAAATAACATAGTGTAGGATTCTGGTTTTTGATCTATTATGCTATCTGTTCCAATTTTATGGGAGAGTTCATTCCATTCCCATTCACAATTATTATTAACTGTATATTACCTTCCATTTTATTTTTCTTTCTGTTTTACCCCATCTTTTTACTAGTTCTGATGCTCTAGAGTTTTTTTGGGGGTGAGTATTATTTTATGGTTGTTTGGAGATGAATATGAGAGAATTACAATTTACTGCTTACTCCACTTTTAAAGTTTCCTGAAAAGATACCCTTTTAAGTGTTTTTAAGCATATTCTTTCACTGTTTCTTAACCTTTTCATATACATTTACTTCTTTTTGTCTTTTCTTACACAGTGAAGAAGGGAACTTTTTTTTCTGAGGCAACTGGGGTTAAGTGACTTGCCCAGGGTTATACAGCTAGGAAATGTTAAGTGTTTGAGGTCAAATTTGAACTCAGGTCCTCCTGACTTCAGGGCTGGTGCTCTATCCACTGTGCCACCTAGCAGCTTCTTACTGGAATATTCCTTTTAGTCCTTTCCCTTTATTCAAATTCTATTTATCTCTAAATAATAATAATCGATTTCTAGGCTATTCTTATTTTACAAATTATTTTTCACTACTCAGTGATATTTTATCTATCATTATCATCATCATCAATCTCTTTCTCTTTATTATTATCTCCATTTTACAGATGAGAAAACTGAGGTTCATGGATAAAATTGTCAGTGTCAGAACCAACTGATACTAGAAACAGAAAGTTTTGGAATCAATAAAGGTTTCAAAAATTCACTAGAAAAAGAGTTCCACCTGTAAGTATAGACTCAGATGGAAGAAAAGATAAGGCTTAGAAAGGCTTGAATTATTTGAGAGGTGAACAAGATACCTCTTGGTTAGAAAGGACTTGCTGTCAACAAGATTGTGTAACAGGAATTGCTTTTCTTTGAGTTAGCTATACCTTGTAATCCTCCTGTATTTCAATGAAGCAGGATTGTTCCAGTTTACTTGCTATTTCAGCATAAAGAGAGAAGTATTACAACAGGGTAAGGGCTACAATACAAACAACTATAGACAAGGCCACAGAACTTGGACTTTAGTCTACCTACAATCTCAAAAAAGTTCTGTAACTTGCCGAAGTTACATCTTGGAAATGTGACAATTTGGATTGAAAATCAAGTCTCCAGACTCTGTATGCAATGCATTTTATACTAACTCAAGTTTAACCAGCTCATATTTTATCCTTTTCAAGAAGTCTTTGGTGATCATCCAGAATCTTTGCACTTCTAGGATTTATTCTCTTTATATCTGGAAATTAATGCTATCTTTGACTTATTTTAGAATGAATGCTATTTAATTTATATGAAATAGCATCATGGAGAGAGAGTTGACTGGAAGCCAAGAAGATGTGATTTCAGGTTCTTCCTCTGACATAATCAATACTACCTGTGCAACCTTGAAGAGATTATATAACTTCTTAGTACTGTGGGCAAATCTTTAAAACTCTAGTTGAGGGAAAGGTGCTGACCTCTATTAATAGAGTAAGTTTTTCACTGGGAGTTCTCTATGGCAATGGAATCACACAAGCAGTTCCTATGTTCTCTATATTTTTTACCCTTCAACCATAACACAATCTCCATAAATTCACTAACTCTTTATGGTGTTATTACAGAGCTCTCAGAGCACCTAAGACAGTGATATTCCATGTGTGATTCCAGACCCAGCATTCTATCTCACCTGTCTGCCTTGAAAACTATATTGTAATAGGATATCAAAAGTGTTACTTGAGGGAATTTTGTTAATTTACCCAAAAATATTTGGAATAAAGAAGCACTGAGTTCAAATATGGCCTCAGATAACTCGTTATGTGCCATTTGGCAGGGCACTTATCCTCTGTCTCAGTTTTCTTACCTATAAAATAAGGATAATAATGACCCCTATTTCACAGAGTTGCTGTGAAGAATGAATAAAATAAATAAGTAAAATTTGTAAAAGCTTATTGATACAAGTTGTTGCCACAAAGTAGGCATTATATAAATGTTATTGTCATTATTTATTTCTTTCAGCCACAGCATTGGAATTCTCAGATCTCACTCCAATCATTTTTTCCCCCAGAATAATGTACAAAAACAGAACCTTCATTCCTTTCTATTCTGGCTGACCAGCTGATTTCTACATGACCTAATTTTAAATCTCCATCTGATAACATGTTAAACTTTTTTCCTTCTGAATGCTATTTGTAAACTTGATAATTGCATGCACTTAAGAAAAAAATTAATTCAATTTCTAGACTGTTCTTCTAAAAGGAAGTAAAGAGAAAATATTCCTTAGGTTTTCTGATAATTTCTGTCCAAGTAATCATTCATAATTATAGAAATAATAAGGATCGGCGGATACAAACAAAGTGGGACATGTAGGGAATCACTTAAAAGTCAAGAGTAGAAATATGAAAAGGACCATCTCCCAGATTTGCACCTTGTTCAGTTATGACTTTGCTTCATAATTAGCTAATACAGGACTATTAAAAGAGAGAAGCTATCATCAACTAGACTTACTGGCTGATTTATTGCAAGTTAAGGAAAGGGTGAGGGGAAAATGGATTGACCACAGGGCCTCAGTGTGGATTGAATGCTTACTGAAGTAAATGAGGGGATGGATGATAGAGAGGAACAAAATTACAATTCTTGTGGAAATCCTTGGAAGCAGAATAAATAGCGTAAAATAAAAGTTGTTCAGACTTATCTAAGTAGTGAGTACTCTAAGATGAAGAGAAGAAACAATGCAAAAATGAAATGATATGATAAGAGATTTTATACCAAATTAAAGTGGCAGAATAAATGTGAAGGACACATGAAAACCACATGAGGAAAAATCATATGCAAGATATATGTAAATCTCCCATTTGTCCCCTCTCTATACTACAGCCAATGTCACTCCATATGTCAGGAGATTTATAGGCTTATGTTTCAGGTGTCCAGCTTTGGGGGCTCTGATTCACTTATATCAAACATTCAGTGTAATCCCCAACTCTTACTTCACAAAAGGCAGAAAACATTGCTTCTGCCCAGCCACTTAAAGGAAAAGGAGTACAATTTAAGAAGGAAATATAGTAGAAGAGGGAACTACTTAAGGGGCAATTCTTTTCCCTAAATCATCAACAGGTAACAAGCCAAGCCATGATACAGAAATAGAAATAAAGTAATTTGAAATAATCCAGTCTCAGAATATGAAACTAACCAAGCTATCAGGGAAGTGCCAAAACGGGTGGGGAAATATCTCCCCCAGAATGAGACCAATTATTCACATTTGGGCTGCACCAATATGGTTAATAAATATGACCTAACAATTTCTAGATTTGATTCTATGGTAATCAAACTACTCAAGTGCCAAAAATATAATATAAATTGACTTAGAGGAACAAAATTTCCAAATTCTCGATGGAAAAAAATAGGGGAAAATTAAAATATAGTTTCAGAACCCAAAATCTATTCAAAAGTAGTAATTGAGGAAATTTTTTGGTTAGTTAAATGTAACTAGTTAGTTAAAAGGTTGGTTTGCTAGTTAAAAGTAGAAAAGCAGACTAGTTAAACAGATTAGATAAGCAAGAATCTCAAATAAGTGAATTCATTAGCCTAATGTTTGATAAATGTTTGAGAAGGCCAAATCATCCTGAATAGCTGGAAAAACTAAAAAACAATTTTGTTAAAAGTATGTTTAGACAATCATTTTGTGTTGTATGTTGTCACAAGTGTTTATGAGATCTATTTTTAATTGTGAAAAATGGAAGAAGATACTTTTTAAACTATGGGCATGAGAAGAATTTTTAACTAAATGAAGGAAATAACAAGGAGAATCTATAAAATGAAACAATCTTAATTGTTGAATTGTGAATTATTTCATAGAAGTGGTGCTAGTTGTATCTTAACCTTTTTTCTCAATGATACTGCTTCTCAGTATATATCCCGTGGAAGTCTAAAACAAAAGAAATACCAAATTAAAAAAAAATCTATATGTTTATATATTCACACTTTTTGTAACAGTTTTCTGGTTTTTTGTAACAACCAAAAACTAGAATTATAGCAGGTTTCCCATTGATTAGAAAATGACTGAATAAACTGTGGCACATGAATATAATGAAATATTTCTGTGCCTTAAGTATTAGTAAATATTAGTAATTTAGGGATACTTGGCAGTAAATATGAACTGATGTGGAACAAAGTGAGAAAAACCAGAACAATTTATATAATGATCATAGTTATTTAAAGGAAAACAACATGCTAAGATTTTGGGACTCTGATCAATTCAATAGCCATTTAAAACTTGAGAGGATGTAGAATGAACCATACATATTTTAAAATAAAACATTCTAGGGAAAAATGTAGTCAAAAGCAGTCTACTCTGCTACAATAGACCACTCAGAGGACTAATTCGACAGCTTCCTCTTTCTGTTTCTACATTTACAAATTATTCTTAGTTCAGGACAAATGTAGAGAGAGGCAGGACCATAATTTGCTGGTGGCTTCTCTATGGGTGAGGTGATAATCAGAAGATCAAAGAATATTGACCAGGTCATAGTTTTTTTTTCCTTTTTCTTTTCATCTTTTATTAATTTCCTTGGTCATTCTCTCTTCCTATTTCCTATTTTTTCGAATCACCAAATTTAATATATCACCTGAAAGTCAGGAGTGCAAGAAGTGAATCCCTTGAATCTGAGAATATTTGAGAAACAACCTTAACCACTACAACACACACACACACACACACACACACACACACACACAAATTGTTCTTTTAAAGAATCTTTCTTCTTCATTATGTGCCATTGTTGACAGATCCATAAAAAAGGAAGTGGGAAAAAATAGTGAAATGTGTCACTGAATTACAAACAGGGCATTTATTGCCTGGTCCTCATTAATGCATGTTTAGGACCATGATAATAGGCACTGTCAGTATTGCAATTGGAGTCTGGTAATTTAATCTCTGTTGCTTTATTGCTTAGAGAAAGTGATTGTTACCTTTTTTTTTCTCTTTTACTACCACTGGCAATAGAAACAGCTTTATTTTGGACTTGATATTTATGTTTTATTTCTTTGAAAAGTACAATATTGATATTTTAATCTAAAGTGCTCCTTTCATTTTAGAGGATTGAATATATTCTCTAGACTTTGAGAAGGAAACTTAGGGAGGTTTATTTATCTTGTGAAATGTGAAGAGTGTAATTTGGCTGCATAAATACTGTCAAAATAAATAAAAGCATTGCTTTGCTCTTAGTCTATATATGACTTTGATTTATATGAACAAGAGAGATACAATTAATTCCCCTATATCTCAGTTTCCCCAAGTGTCATTTTGGTCCAAGTTGGTGGCTTGACTTTTCTAAGTATTCCCAGACAGCCTGTGCCAGTAAAGAAAAGTAAGACTTGGTAAAGTGATAAAATCAGATCCATTTTATAGCTACCAATATTAATTATACCAATTGGATTTTTTCTGATTTTCTATCCCTGGAAAAGGTGTTAGAAGGTCGTAGATCATTTTGTTTTCATTTTGTTTTGCACTTTATATGATTAATCTAGGTTCAGAATTCACATTCAGCAGGTCACAGCTATTTAGAGTCTTGAGTGGAAGCCATTGCTAGGAAAGCTGTACAGTACTTCCTAGCAAAACCCTTAAAATCTGTTAATAATAAGGGATTTTTATAGACTGAGAACAAAGAAGACACTACAATAAGTATTCTCATTTGATACCTGACTCTTGAGACATAGCAATCTCCCAGGTAAAGGATGCTCATTTGTTCATTCCTTTGGGAGGACTGTGTTTACTCCAAGAACTGGCTGGGTTTTTGGGGTAAACAGAGGCCTTAAATAAAGAACACTCATTAATTAAGGCACCAAAAGTATGGCCGATCCTTCTTGTGTGCTTTCCTGGCATGCATCAGATAATTGCAAGCACATTATCATATTCTGAGAAAAAAAATTACCAAAAATACATGGCTGAAACTTACTTAAGTTTCCTTTCTTACTAGGATTTCTTAGAACATTATATATTCAGATAATAGAAATACTTTATGTGTATATTAAATGAGAGTTAGGTTGCAGTAAATATAGTATTCTCTTGCTACTTATCAGTTTTCCTGTCCTTTTTTGAGGGCATTAAAACTAATCAGTCTTCATATTTCAGAGAATCAGAGTTCCCTAGCTACAAATAAATTCACATCACTTGAGAATTGTGCTAGCATTAAATGGAGAACTTTGGGGAAACAAATTTGGACTCAGTTTTCATTTCTTCTCCTTTAATCTTTGCTCCTAGAACAAGCAAGACTACTGATCAATATATATTTATTAAACATCTACATTGTATCACAGGCTGTACCAGGTGCTGGAAAAATAAATACAATAAATTAAAAAATCCCTATTTGCAAGGGGCTTACAAAATGGGGATGATAATATATGGAAATACAATAATGAACTAAATAAATATGAACAGAATAAGTACAAAGTAATTAAATATAAGAGAGTTTGATACTGAGGAAAGCAGGGAAAGATTTCATGTAGAAACTAGGAGTTAAGCTCTCCTTTGAAGAAAGAAAGGGATTCTTTTAGGTCGACAGGGATAGAGATGATATTTCAGGTGATAGTGCCAGAATGTTGCAAAGAAGGGTCAGAGATGATGGTCAAAGAAAAGACCTGTTTGGCTGGATCAAAGAGTGAAAGAGAGGAAGTTATATTGATTACAAGGAACTGAAAACTTGTGAAAGAACATGATTTCCTGAGCCATTGAGGTCAAGAGACTGTTGCAGGAGGGTATGGCAAAGCCTAGAGATGCCAGAAATTGAAGGCTGGTGAATTATTTTCTTTCTTTTCCTTATCTTTTGAAAGAATTATATTGGTATATCTTTTTGTGTTTTCCTCTTCTTGTCAATTCTCTATCTGCTCTAGTTAATGATAATTTCATATCATTTGATATAATGGGGATGTCACTGTGTCCAAACTATGCCTCATTCTATCACTTTCCTAGGATTTCTCCAACACACTCATTTTGCAGAACAGAAAATTTATGTCCAGAATGATTATGTGATGTAAGGTAGTAAGCCAAAGAGTAAAAATTCAGATCCAGTTCTTTTTTCCAATTATACCATACTGTTTGACTCATCTTCACCATGGCCATCATTTCAATCCCATCCTCTAGTTTCCTTTAGGAACATTAAATTTGCTAAAACAATCACATTCCATTAAAGGCACCTAAAATGTCCCTCAAACGTAAATATTTCAGAAATGGGGGAGTATATCCTGGATATTTGTTACTGTTTTGGATGACCTTATATTTAACCCATTATATCTCAGATTAATAGTGTCTGCAATTCCTCCAAATAAAAAGAAGGATAAAGAGTAATTGACTTCCATTTAATTTCAATCCAAGAGTTTTATGCTGAAGTTAGTTGGAATATGTTAGATGTTTTAATATGGCAGAGAATGTGAAGTGAGGAAGAAGGCATTTTGTTGATTATTTTGCTCAATGTTGCTCCCAGAAAGGATTTGTCAATTTATTCACTTGACTTCATCATATCCAACTTTTAGCCCAAATAAAACATATCTCATGACCACAATACTATTTATACTTCCTCAACCTTTTGAAATCAAAATTCTTTGGATCTAAGGACAAATTTGTTATTTTTTTTATTTGTAGACTTTGCACTTAGAACAGCATTAGGTACATAGTAATAATTCTTTATTCATTAATTCATTCTCTTTTTTGTTCATTCATTTATCCCTTTATTCATTTTTATCAAAAATACCTAGGCTTTTTTGAGAAAAAAATCTTAATATTTGCTTTTTTATAAATAGATATTTCTTAGCAATTCCTTAAGATACATATTTTCAAATAAAACAATGGAAGATTGATCCTTGAGGAAAATCTACAAAGGTTATAAGCTTATTTAAGACAGAAATTCTCTCTCTTTAATTCTTTGTATCTTTCCACAGCACTCAATGAAGCCTCAATGTGTGTGCTTGATTGATTTGCTAGAATGATTATAAGATTTTTATCAATAGGTATTTCTTCAGCCATGTAACAACCCCTTTTCTGAATTTCTCAGAAGGTAAAATATATCTACTTACATATATTTACACAAATACATGCATTTATAATATATAATATAATATATAAGTACATATTATAATATATTTATAATTATATATACATATACATACACATATACATATATAAATTTCAGTAATTAAAAGCCTTTCCATACTGAGTTTAGTCCATCACTAAATGGAGTATTTTGGAGTTTGACAGGTCCTGCCAAAGGACATGTTTCCCTTCTACAGGAGGAGTGAAACACAGGGATCTGGGACAACTGTCTAGACCAAGATGAGGCATCAAAGCTTGACTTGAGCACAGAGGTAATTGTCCATGAGAAAATTAAAATGGACACACTGAGACTATTTTCCATGAATTCAATGCAACAAGCTCATCTCCTCCAAAACACTGATTGTGCCACAGGAGATTTCCTCTATTCTACAGCTAGTCATCTTTTCAAACACATTCTCCTTCTTCTCATCCAGAGAGATGCTTCTCTTCAACAGCAAGCTTGATTACCTGGCTTTCTCCTGAAAGCCTTTTCAACCTCTGCTCTCTGCCTTCCACCATCCACCCCTCCCCTGCTCCCAAACGGTATTCGATCTGTTTCTGCCTGCACCTTCTGAAATCTATGAACTGTGAAATCACATAATTAATAGACAGTTGAATAATTAAGAAGAGTGCCTGAAAGGCCATGTTTATATTATCTTCTGTCCCTCACTCACACCTTTCCCCCCGGACTAACAGTTATTGCAGTAGATGCAAAGGCAATTAGGTTTGAAAGCCCTGGCATATCCTGAGTCCCTATACAATTGCTTGTGGAAAGAAGTGGTGTGTATTAAAAGAGTTTGTGGGTACTCACCATCTGCTATTCTCATCAGGATTGACAGTTTCACATCAGATCTCCTCTCTCTCACATAATTAGTGCAAATCATGGTATTATTCCTGGAAGAGCCATCTCTGAGAGCCTATTTGAACTCTACTTTCTTAAGGAGTTCATATTCCTGCTGGCTTCCACCTGTATGAAAAGAGAAAATGTTTCATTTTACAGGTGTGATGTAGTAGTACTGAAAAACAGTCTCCCATTCTCAGTTTGAGATATAAGTGTGTTATCCCTATCTATTCCTGGGAAATACCCACATAAATCTGTTATTTGCTTCAAGGTCTCAAATCCTATGCAAAAAGCAAATATTTTTTGGTAGCGTAATGGTCCTTGACCTGAAATATTATTTCAGTCAGAATCAACCTGTAACCATTTGTTGTTGTTTTAAATGTTCATTAAAAACATACATACACACATGTAATTATAATTTAAAATATTCATTTTAAAAAACATATATATATATATGTACATACACACACATATTAACACATATCTGAGTTTTACTTCAGGCTGGTGGATCTCCCACTCTCTTGGTGATTTCTATAGTTTTCAGTAATGCCTATGTAGTAGACTGATATTGTGCTCATTTCACTCTTTAGAGATTATTATAGTTTGTCCTTCAGTCTCAAAGAGGGCTATGACATCAGGGAGGAAATACCATGACATGCAAGTGAGGGAGGGCTGTGTAAGGTCAATTTCTCCTCCAGAGTCATCTGGATCCAATGGCAAGATATAGATCAGGATGACTGGCTAGGTATGTAAGAAAATGTATAAGAAGACTTTGAGTCTCCAAAGTATTTTTCTACAGCCTGTGTTGCTGAGCATGATTAATTATTAATATTCACATAGGAAAAAGAGGGAAAAAGCATTTATGTGTACTATGTTTTTGGCACTGAGCCTTGCTTTACAAATACTATTTAATTCGATAAAATAGCCCTGCTTTTATTTTCTTGATTTTCCATTTGAAAAAACTGAAGTGACTTACCCAAGATCATACACTTAATAAGGTCTGAGACATACTTTGAACTTTGGTCTCCCTGATTCCGGATCCAAAGACTCTTATCTATCTACTGTACCATCGATCTGCCTCTAAGTATGCTCAGCATTATAACCTTTATTTAACATATTTTTATTATCTCAATCAATGTGAAATACACTCTATGACTATGCCTTGCAGAAACTTTATTTGTAATCATATAGATAGTGAAAAAATAAATTTCTTGTGATTCCTTCCTTCCTTCCTTCCTTCCTTCCTTCCTTCCTTCCTTCCTTCCTTCCTTCCTTCCTTCCTTTCTTCCTTCCTTCCTTCCTTCTTTCCATCCATCCTTTCTTCCAACTCTGTCTCTCTGTCTCTGTCTCCCTCTCATCTTATTATACCACTTCTGAATGACTGCTTTTTGCTCATATTTATTTATGCACTCCTTGTATGTCTTCCTCCTTGTAATTAAATACAAGCTCCTTGAAGGCAGTTACTATATCATCTTCTATTTCTGGGACTGCAACATTTATTTTTCTTCAATTTTAGATAAATAAATTGTTAGTAATTCAATTCAATAATTAGCTGCTTGGATTTTGGTAAATGAGATTTCTAGTAGATGAATGATCTTCCATAATGTAAATTTATTATGTCTGGGCCTGTTCTCTGTGCTTATTTTCAAATGAAGAATACATTATCCAGGCTAGGTATCATACTAGACCATCTCTACATTATTGTCATGGATGCATTGGTTCAGCTTCTATCTCTTATCCTATCTCCCTTCTAGGATTTTTGTAGAAGTGTTTTGTTAAATCTCAAGTATTATTTTATTGGGCTTTATTATTTTTCTTCTTCTTGTTTAAATGATCAAAAGTGTTTTAATCTCAAATTCATGGATTTACATGCATTTTTATTTAGATTAATACCAGGCTGTCTCTTCTCAGATCTATTCTTTTTGAACAATGCATGTTTTTCCTTTGCCATATTCCAGTTAGGGATTTAACAAGGATGTGTTTATCTCCTTACTTGAAAAAAAAATCAAGGTATTTATTACTCAAATGAATATATAAGTCTAAATATTAAAACACCTAAGACTTCAATATTATCCTCAACATTCTTCCTAGGTTATTTTCTCTTATGAATGACTGGATGACTGGATTCTTTTCCCAGATTATTCTTTTTGTGCTAGCATAGGCAGGATATTCTCATTTTTGTCATATCTGATAACACATTAATCAGATATTGAGAATCACAAAATCAAAAATATTTGATTCAGTAAAGATTTTGCTGAACTTTACAGAATTAATACACTGAATTCCCAGAGGAATTACTACTTACTATTCAGAAATGAGAAGCCCAAAGGATCCACTATTCTATGGCATCCCTAGAATTAATACTTATTTTTATTTTTTATTCTTGCCTTTATTTGGATTTGTTTGGCCATTCCAGCAGGATCTGAAAATGGAATTTTTCTCCCAGAAAAGGAATGTTAGCATTCCCTAAATACCTATTATTTGTGGTTATACTTTAATTCTCTGGGATTATGTATCAATATGGGTGTTAATGAAGATTAGTTGAAAATAGACTTGGTATTTGAAGATTTCCTACTGTTTTTAAGTGTCGTGATCTCTTTATTTGGCTAATGTTTATTGTGTACAGAGATAATAGATTTAGAGCTTTTATGGTCTCAGCAGCATATTTGTTTTTTGGACCATATTAACAACCTACTCTTGCTTAGCTTTGTCTCCAGCCATTTAATCAGTCCAGCATAATTACCCTAATTGCTTTGATGACGCCTCATCATAAGAGCTCAGCCTCTTCTATCAGTGCTTAATAAAAGAATGAGGAGAAAGTATAGAGAGGATTGCTAGAAGTAAGACCAAGGAAAGATTGATTTTTGTCAAATGAAGCATAGGTAGATATATATAATAGCTTACTGTCTATTAAGGGGGAAATGAAATAATAGCAGCTTTATCCTAGGAAAGAACTTCCTTTCTTATAAACAAGGAAAAATGTGATGACTATGTTGAATAGATTAGTACAGTTATAAGAAAAGTATCTTGGAATAGGCCCATAGAAGGAATCAAGGAGACATGCTATGGACCCACATCATTGTTTAAATCCTAATTGTTCTTAAAGCACAATCATGTATAAAACTCTTTTACTTGGAATCTTGGAGGAAAAAAAGAAAGAAGGAAAGGAAGGCAGGAAGGAAGAAAGGAAAAGAAAGAAAAAAGAAAAGGAAAAGAAGAAAGAAAAAAGAAAGCTTATTTCTCAGAATTATTATATAGCTTGCAGATTTCAGTGACAATTCTGGATTATAGATCTTGTTCACTGGAGTGGTTCTCTATCTAGTACTAGAGATGCTTCTCAACATCAAATAAATTGGGAATCTATGGTAATGAGCCAGAAGAGAGACAAATATAAATAAAAGACATCATAATATGATTCTATAAAACCTAAATGTAAAGAATAGCCCACTTATATCCCAAAGAGATCTTAAAGGAAGAAAAGGGATCCACATGTGCAGAAATGTTTGTGTCAGCCCTTTTTGTAGTGGCTAGAAACTGGAAACTGAAAGGATGCCCATCAATTGGAGAGTGGCTGAATAAATTATGGTATATGAATGTTATGGAATATTATTGTTCTATAAGGAAACAAGCAGGATGATTTCAGAAAGGCCTGGAGAGACTTACATGAACTGATGTGAGTGAAATGAGCAGAACCAGGAGATCATTATAACAAGTACTATACGATGGTAATAACAAGACTATACGATGATCAATTCTGATGGACATGATTGTCTTCAACAATGAAATGTTTCAAACCAGTTCCAGTTGTTCAGTGATGAAGAAAGCCATAGACACCCAGAGATAGGATTGTGGGAACTGAGTGTGGACCACAATATAGCATTCTCACTCTTTCTGTTGTTTGCTTGCATTTTGTTTTCTTTCTCAAGTTTTTTTCTTTTTGATCTGATTTTTCTTGTGCAAAAAGGTAATTGTATAAATCTGTATACATATATTGGATTTAACATATATTTTAACATATTTAACATGTATTGAACTACCTGCCATCTAGGGGAGGGGGATGAGGGAAAAGAGGAGAAAATTTGGAAGAGAAGGTTTTGCAAGAGTCAAGGTTGAAAAATTACTCATGCATGTGTTTTGTAAATAAAAAAGCTTTAATAAAAAAAGAGTAGCCCATGTGCCAGATTCAATACTCATTTGGCTTTTACAAAAAGTTGTTCACATTCTTGCATTTCATTCTGTGAACTCTACATCTTTCATTAACAAGAAATGTGTGGGATGATATTAAAATGGGAAGTCTTCTCATCTATGTTAAGCCTTCCTGTAAAAATGTTCAAGTGAAATGATTCCAGTTCTCCAGATAGAACATTTAAATAAAACATTTGTAATTTAATATACACATACCTATGTGTATGTGTACGCACAAATACAAACCTTATGTCATACCTTTATTCTGCTGCCTCTGTCATGAGATGTAAAAAAATATGCTTCAACATCAATACATTGACAATCAAATTGGTCATTGCATTTGCATTGATCAGATTCTGATATCTGAATTTGTGCTATTTTCTTCTGTTTTATTGAGGTCCTTGTAGTAATTATTATTATTTTCCCATTTCCCTTACTCTGTATCTGTTAATGCAAGTGTTTCAAAGTTTTTTCCAAATTCTTTTTATTTCTAATTTTCATGGCACAATTATTATGTTTATTTTACATATCTCAATTTAGACTCTCCTCAATTGGTGGAAACCTATTTATTTTCTAGTTGTTTCCTATCACATACATACACATATATTTTAGAAATTAGAAATAATTTTAGAATTTTTTAGAAAATTTTTATATGACTTCTTTTTGTCTTTGACTAATTTGTCATATGTACAAATTAACAATATTATTGTTAGAAATTCTTTTGTTTATATGACGTTTCCTTTTATCTACTAATTTGTAGTAGTTACATATTTACAATATTGCTGAAAAACAGAAAACATATGAATTATTTAATTTCCAGTATGGTTCTGAATTTTAAAGTATATTTTTCATACTAACCTAAAATTTAGCTCCTGTAGGAGAAAAGAAAACCATACCCTCAATCCCCAACTGATCAATCATTTCCTCCTTGTGAATTTTCATTATGCTACTTCCCTACCTTGCTCTTCTCTAGGGAGGCACATAAGATGAATTGGCTCCCTTTGGCAATGTCATTTTCTTCAATTACACAAACAGCAACCAGAGAATCTGGGGCAAATGAGAACGACAAGAACTCTAGAAGGTGGCTAGTGATTAGCACTCATTTTGTGAGTCCCTGGAGGCTCTTCAAGTACTGAGTCCCTTGTGGTATTATCAGGGATGGCAAAGTGGAGGGGAAGTATTCCACAGCCAAGGCTCATTGAGCAATTCAAGATAGGGCCGTTGAAGGCAGTGTCTAGGATGTTGGTTACCCTTACAGGCACATGATCAGAAGTAAAAAACAAACAAACAAACAAACAAACAAACAAACAAAATCCCTATAACCCAAGGTAGATGTAAATATCTATAATCAGTCTTGAGGCTTGGGAACTGAACTGTTAAAAAAAAAAAAAAGCCTTGTTACTCAAAAAAAAAGTCTGCATTTGTTTTTAATAAAACAGGATGGAGTTGTAACATCTCTTATTTTCTAAAGCATTTTCTTTTGTATTATTAATTATTGTTTCAACTCACATCATGGCCATCAACACCATTACCATATCCTTATAGAATGGACAGATTTTATGTAAGGAAAGGACTCATGTAGAACTAAAGTAACTTTATGGAGATACAGAGAACAACAAAAAGCAGCCCAGGAAGACATGGGAGAATTTTAGATATTGTGGTGATAGGTAAAAAATGATTTAATGAGGGAGAGCAGGTAGGAAAAACATGGGCAGTATAGAAAGAGCCTTACATTATAATTCAAGAGGCATGGTTTTATATATTTGTGCTTTTGTTTTCTAAGTGATTAAAAGTGGTTGGAATCTCATTTCTAGTCCTTGATTTCCTTGTCAGGAAAATGAAAAGATGAGCAAATATGAGTTTTTAAGTCCCTTTCCAGTCTTAGAGTTTTTTCGATGTGCCAGGTATGATATGGGGTCAAATCTGATGCTTTTTAGGAATTTTTTTAAAATCTAAGAACATGTGTTCTCAAAGGTTTGATTAAGGGTGAAACACAGGAAGTATTTCTCTCAACTAATATGACCAAATACAAGGTAAAGCAGGAATGAGTGTCAAAGCCAAAATTTTTCAATATTCTTTAACTACAGCAGCTACATACTTCTGTTTTAATGCAAGGCACACTGTTGGAAACTGAAAATAAGACACTCAGTTCTAGTGTAACATTTCAAAGTCTTGCTGAGAATCAATGGCTGTTCTCCCAGGAATCACTTCACACCAAGAGAATTCTGATGCTCTGGGGTAAAAGAAAATGCCTCAGTAAATGGCCTGCTAATTTCTCCATCAAACCACAAAGAGCAGCTGAACCAAAGCTCACTTCCTCAGGCATTAGAGGCCAGGATTTTGAGCAATTTTATGGTGCTGGGAATAATTACCAGCTAGTCACAATAGGTTTTTTAGGGAGGCCTTTTTCTCTGATCTAAAACCAGAACCAATTCAGCATTTGGAAATTGAGTGTCCATAATATCTATAAAGCAAAGAAAGTCCTCTGTTACTCCAGTTTTCTAGGCAGAGGTGATATCTTATTTTTTCTGCAGGATCATGAAGCCAGAATGAGTGGATATGGAGGACTATCACAAAGATCACTTGATTCCCTTCTTAATAATTAAGCAATCTGCTTTCTTTGTTGTTTTTCTTTTCCTTCCTTTTTTTCTTCTCAAGATTATTGTGATTAACAGGCATTGATTAAAAACTTTAAAATGAATATCAACAATAAGATTTTGCAATCTTCAAACTCTTAGAATAATGGAACATCATTATCTCATTTCCCTGTCTTTGGCAATTTGAAAAATGAGAGCAAATGGAAAAGTAGCTGCAGAATATGGCTTCTTTCTTGTAAGTTTTCTATTTAGGGTTTTTCCCCTATTTTCTCCCTTTCTTCTGTTAGTTTCTGATATAATGAGAGAACATGTCTTCTTTGTAACTTTTATCTTCAATTAAAGTAAAGTAGAAAGCCTCATTAAAATATAAAGTCATTTTGGGTTGATTATGTTCCAAATCCTTTACTAAATGGAAGTAGTGCTCAAATTTCTATAAGAAGGTCACCATCTCACAATATTTGCACATTTCTCCAGATGATGTTTAACATGCATGAGAAAACATTTTGCTGCTACAACCAATGTTGGATGAATTATCTGCTTCATCAAGAGCCTCAGCATGATCAATTTGGCCACCAGTGGTGGACAGGTTTCATCGGAGTTATCTGACAGGAATTCATTCAGTACACAGAAATCATTGAGGAGTTTGCAATGTCTGTTGTCAATGGACTGAGTTTAAACACGCAAAAGGGAGAAATCCTTCACTTAGATAAAGGTGATTGAAGAGAAGAAAATGCAGGCTCACCAAATCTTTCAAGTGGTTCTGTCAAAGAAATGCATTTTATGGTTAATCAATCAAAGCTCTTGACAGGTTGCTGTGTGGTCAGCTGTTTAATGTGTGGGTCCTTTCAGCCCATTCTTTTGTTTCTCTGAAGCTGCATTTAAGGGACTGGACAAAAGTTATCAATATCATTTTTATTAGAAAACGACAGTATAAGTGAAATGCACTTGCACATGAGAAGAATTTAGTTTGATTTACTGAATCAATCCTAATCAACATCCTTCAGCAGGAAAACAATAGCTTGTCTTATGACTGTGCTCATTTGATCTGAAATTGGATCTATGTAGGCACATGGATTCTCATGATAAGAGCTTTGAAAGGTTCTAACTAAAACCAAAGATAAAACCCCAGAGACCTTGACTTTGGTTAGTAAGGAGAAGGTGTGCTGTTACTGCTAAAAAAGAATTTACAGTCACTGGCAATAGGTACAAACATTTCAAAGCTAATAACCTCCCCCAAAGTGAAATGTACAATAAATAAATTATTAAGGGAAATCTGGAAATATGGATTGGCTAGAAATAGAGTTTATAGCTTGATATATGTCAATTGAGTTGCAATACCAATAACACAAATGTTGAATTGTAACAGTATTCCTAAGGAGGTGGGTAGTTATAGGCCTTGGAAACCATTATAGCAATCTCTGCTAGATTTAATGACTAATCCTTTTCCAATTGTGTCTAGCAGATAATGCTATATATGAGGTATCCGTATTTAATTATGAGTCTGGGGGGGGAAAGCCATAAACTAAAGCTCACATTTCAAAAAAAGAAAGAAAGCAAGGAAGGAAGAAAGGAAGGGAAGAAAAAAGAAAGAGAGAGAAAAGCAAAGAAAGGAGGGGAAGAAGGAAGGAAGGAAAGAAGAAAAATAGAAGGAAAGGAAGGGAGGGAGGAAGGAAGAAGGAAGGAAGGAAAAAGAAGGAAGGGAGGGAGGGAGGACAAGAGGAAGGAAGAGAATAAAGGAATGAGGGGAGAAAGGAAGAAGGGAAGAAAGGAAGGAGGGAGGGAAGTAAAAAAGGAAAAGAGAAAGGAAGGAAGGAAAGTAAAGAAGAAAGAATGAAAAAAGAAAGAAATAATCACACAGTAAGAAAGAAAGAATCACAGAAAGAGAGAGTAAGAAAGAAGAAAAAGAATCAAAGAAAGAAAGAGAATTAGAAATAAAGGAAGAAAATTACAGAGAAAGGAAGGAAGAAAGAAAGAATCATAGAGAAAGAAAAAGAAAGAAAAAAGTAAGAAAGGAAGAAAGAATCACAGAGAAAGAAGAAAGATAAGAAAGAAAAAAGAAAGAAAAAAGAGAAAGTAAAGAAAGAATCACAGAGAAAGAAAGAGTAAGAAAGGAAACAAAGAAAGAAAGAATCACATAAAAAGAAAGAAAAAAGAAAGAAAGAAAGAAAGAAAGAAAGAAAGAAAGAAAGAATGAATCACAGAGTAGCATCTTGTGGGGGAGGGAGAAGATCATTTAATCTTTGGTAAAGCTTTAAACTTTTCACTTACTTTGTCTGGAACTCAAACAAGTCACTGACACCACTGTTGTATAATGGAAGAAGCACTGAATTTGACATGAGAGGGCCTGGGTTTCAATCTCAATTTTGCCACTGAATACCTGTCATACTTTAGTCAAGTGACTTAATTTCTCTGGGCTTTAGTTTCTTCATATATAAAATGAGGTAGTTGGATGCAACCTCTAAGGTCCTTTCCAGTAGAAATCTGTGATCCCTTAGAGTTATTTTACTTACATATTTAAAATAATCCTGGTCATGTGGGTCAGATAAAGTCTCAACTGGCACTGAGTGGCTATGGCAGGCTGCTTACCTTCTTTTTCATGCTACTGCTCATGTGTTTCATACCTGAAAACCCAACGTTTCTGCTAACTGAGGATAAGAAGTAAAAAGCAAGAACTTTAATGAAATCCTTCTGGGTATTAGATCAGGAGCAAGAGGTGTAACAGAGAAACATAGTTTTGTGAATCTAGTATTTCACCTGTCAATATTAAAGGACCCAGGAATTTATCTCATTGGGTCAGATGTCAGTGACAGACATTTGATGCAGAGGTCATTCTCAAAAAAAGCTGTATTTAGGGAAAATAACCTTGATTCAGTCATTATGGGGATGAGAAAAAAATGAGGTTTTTTGATCTTGAGTTCCCTCTTCCATCTTCCTCATCTCATGTTCCTCATATGAACTCTGTTACTATTTTTTCCCTTAATTCCTTTCTCACACAAAAAGATAGATTCAATTCAACTAGAGGGCACAATAGGCACAGCTCAGCACTTGGATTAAAGAAGAACTGAGTTCAAATACAACTTCAGACATTTACTAGCTATGAGACTGAACAAGTCACTTAGCTTCAGTTTGGTTTAGTTTCCTCAGTTGTAAAATGAAGATAATAAAAGTACTTCTTAGGGTTGTTGTAATGATCAAATGACACATATATTATTTTTACATATATATTAGTTTTAAGTATTGATTTATTTTTAATACACATTACTTTATGAATCATGTTGGGAGAGAAAAATCAGAGCCAAAAGGAAAAATATGGAAGAGAAAAGAAAATAGAAACAAGAAGTGAACATAGCATGTGTTGATTTACATTCACTCTCTATATAGTTTTTTTTTTCCATGCAAATGGAATTATCTGTCCAAAGTCCATTGAGATTGCTTTAGATCACTGAATCACTGAGGAGAACCAAGTCTTTCATAGTTAGTTGATCATGACATAATCTTGCTGTTATTGTGTACAATTTATTCCTGATTCTGCTTGTTTCACTCAGCATCAGCTCATGTAAATCTTTCCAGACTTTTATAAAACCAGCTTGTTCATATTTTTTTATAAAATAATAACATGGCATTAATTTCATTTACCACAACTTGTTCAGCCATTCCTCAAATGATGGACATCTACTCATTTTCCAATTCTTTGCTACCACAAAAAGAGCTACTACAAACATCTTGGCACATGTGGATCCTTTTCCTTTATGATTTCCTTGGGATACAGCCTCAGTGATGGCACTTCTGGGTCAAAGGATGTACACAGTTTATAGCCCTTTGGTAGAACTGGGGGATTACATGAAATGCATACAGATAAGCTTGCTTAGAGGATATTAATGTATGTTAACAATATTAGAACTAGCATAGGTTCACCCAAGGATGACAAAGAAGGGGAACTGTACAGGTGTCATGTCAACAGAAAAATTTGTTGAAGCTTGCAGTCCAATGTCCTGTTCTGCATTTTTTTTTTGGTGCTTCTTTCTTATTGACTGATTTCTGTATTATGTTTAATCATCATGTGGTAAGTTACAGAGTATGCTGACCTGCTCATTGTTCTGTTGAGACCCATGATTAATGATTTCTGTGGGGCTTCAGGACTGGTGGCAGGTTTGGGCTGGAGGAATCAATCAGAATCCAGTCACAAGTATTGGTTAAACACAAAAGTCCTGCCTCCATGCTTGCAAAAAGATTCCGGTAGTCTCCATCTACTCAGTTGTTTGATCCATCTTCAGAGCTCCAGAAGTGCCAGCTCTTGCTGCTGATTCAGTGGCTCCCAAGACCTGATCCTGGTTTGCTGGAGATATGGGGGTCTGTGCTGGACTGTGCTCTACTCTCACCCAGATGTGACAGATCTTGCCTCCTGACCCTCTCAGGCTGGTTAATTTGTTTCACTCGTCTTTTAGTGTCTTCTGCCACTTTAGAATTTGTTTAAAATCATTACTTAAATAGGGGTTCTGGTGAGTCACTCTGGTGAGAGCCTTTCCTTTGACATCTTGACTCCATCTTCTGCTTGTTTCCGCTTGAATGCTCTATCATGTGTAGGTCATTAGATATGTCCCTCTTTCCTTCCACACTAGTCTGAGAGAATAAAATATGAAGGATGAAGCTAGATTTTCAAAACTTATAATTGCTTAGCCTCTTGGCTATAAGCACCATAAACATGCAGACAGACACTGTATTTACTCACAAATTTTCAATTCCTATCCTGTACTTATACAACATCTTCTGTCTGTGGATTTCAAGAACTGCAAACATCTGCTATTATCCCTGTTTTTGCAGATAGAGAAACTGAAACCCATGAACATTAAGGTCCTTACTCAAGGGCTGGCAAAGGATCAGTGAAAAGGAAAAGAATCCTGGAATTTCTTTGAAGAAGCAGAAATGTCACCTTTTTAGGATCATAGCTTAAAGGAATGCCTTCTTCTTCTGCCACTGGTATACATGTAAATATACTCAGAAACTGTGACTTAAGGAAGATAGGTACAAGTGGATTCCTTGTTCTTTTGTATCTCACCTTCATGTCTGTTAAAAAAGTAAACACAATAGTGGATATCTCCGAGAGCTTTGAAGGCTCAGTGTTTAAGCAACCCTTTCAGATACTGAAATCTTAAATGAAAGTGATGAAGTCATTCTTTCCACAGCTCCAACCACTAGACAATGTTGATTTTCTTGGAAGATAAAATACGCACACACATACATACTCCCCCTCACATACACGCATATACATATATATATACATGCAAACATACACACATGCATATGCACATATTTTTGATATGTAGAGACACACTTGTTATGTAGACATAAAATATACATATATACAAATAACATCAACATATATTTTATACATTCATGCATATATGTTTATATGTGAATAAATGTGTTTTAGCAGAGATACAGGAATAAAATATTTCAACTAGACAAATTTTTGCTTTCGTGCTTAAGAAATATTTTTAGTGATGTATCCCTTTCTAATGTAGGCACTTGATCAGATGTCCATTTTTGTGACTTCAGAAATATCTTCCTGGTTTGTATAGATAAGTTAAATGGATTTTTCATGTATATAAAAGATGGGGTGGCCATTAGTCCTCCATCCATGTAAGGCTACTGATTCTGTTCCCTGCTAAAGGATAAGAAAATCTGGTTATATAGTTGATTATAAAGAAAAAAAATCAGACATTTTTCTTTTTTAAAGTGGGCAAGATGTTCTCTCTTCATAACACTGTATCAGTGTATTTCTTTTTTTTCTATACTTTAAAAACTCCATAGCTTCAGCAGCAATAAAAGATCATTTCTATATATTTAAGCGGAAAAGATGCTAAAGTACTACTTTATCTAAAAGTAGCTGCCTGAAGCAGTGGACAGATTGCTGAACCTGAGTTGAATACCTGAGTTCAAATCCAGCTTCAGATACATGCTAGCTATATAACCCCTTTATTCTCCAGTTTCCTCAATAGTAAAATGGAGCTAATACCTCTTAGAGTTGTGATGGTCAAATATAATAATTGTGAAGTATTTAGCATAGTACCTAGCACATAGAAGTTGGCTAATTGATACTTATTCTTTCCTTTTCCCTTACCCCCTCTTATTGTAGAAGAATTTTATGAACTAATTATGACTAATTATAGTTGTGCATTATAGGTCTTTTTTTAACCACAAACTGAGTGATTGTATATCTAGTCAAAGTTCCCATTTTCAAGGCCAGAAAATTGGAACTCAAGCATTTACTCTGTATTTTGAACTGACTGATTGATATCTACTAGCGTAAAACATCTGTTTCATCCTTCTATCAGACTTATTGTTAAGAAGTCCCCTTCACTTTTAATTTATTCCGTATTTTTTCCAGTTACATGTAAAAACAAATTTTATTATTTGTTTTTAAAACTTTTAGTTCCAAATTCTTTCTCTTTCTTCCTCCCCAACTAATTATTGAGAAGGCAAGCATTTTGATATTGGTCATACATGTGCCCCTTTACTTTTAAGCAATTCTTAACAGTAAAATTGTAATCTTCTTCAGAACATATTGAATCCACAAAGGAATGTATAGGAATGAAGCACTATAGGTTCCCTAATCCTACCAATAAACTCTGTGTCATCTACAGGCTAATAAATGAGCAGAAAGCAAGGGAAAATATGCAAAATAAAACCTGGTTCAGACTATCAACCTCAATTTAAATCTGTTATTTTTAAAGTCCTTGTCTTTTTCATGCAAAGTATAGCTAGCAACAAACTACTTGAACTTTTAATAATTTAAGAATTTTAAACTGAAACAAGCTTGAAAGGCAGCTGGAGGAAGAGTATATAAGAGACTTAGAATTAGGAAGACTTGAGTTCAAACTTAGTTGTAGATACTTACTTAATTGTGTGATCCTGGGAAAATCACATAATATCTCTTTCCCTCAATTTTCTCAACTGGAAAATGGGGATAGTAATTGTACCTATTTCTCAGGATTGTTGTGCATCAAAAGAAATAGTAATTGCAAAGTGCTTAGCATATAGTGGGTGCTATATAAATGTTAATTATTATTGTTTTTGTTTTATCACTATCATTATGATCCTTGTCATCATTATCATTATCATTGCATCTAACTCCATTTTTAAAATGAAGGCAATAAACTGTGAAATGATTCTCTTAGTGTTACATTGGGAACTAAAGTCACACAGATCTTTTATCTTTAAACTCATTTGCTTTTCACTTCATCTATCTATTCCAGATGCCACAGTTTATGATAATCTTTTCTACAACAGAGGAGGGTAGTCAATATGATAGATGGTGTGATATCCCAATATGATAGACAACCAAAGCACTGGTCTTAGAGCCACAAATATTGGATTCAAGCTTTTGCTCAAAGAATTTATCTATTTTATATTAATTAAGTCAGTTCACTTCTATGAGTTTATCTGTAGAATTAGAATGATAATAATGTCTATTTCTTAACATAGTTTTCAGGAAAGTACTTTCTAAATCTTTAAGCATTATTCAAATCAACTCAAATATTTTTGTTGCTACTACTGTTGCTAGTAATAATAACAAATTATGGATTATTTGAGGAGTCATATAGTATATTAGAAAGAAGACTGAATTTGTATTCACGGGACTTCAATTTTAACTCTGATTTTGGCATTTATTGTATGATGTGCAAAAATTTGATTGCTTTGGGCCTCAGAATTCTCATTTGTAAAATGAAATGGTTTGATAAGATAATATCTATGGTGTCTTCCAGATGTAGATCTTTGATCCTCAGTTGAAAATACCATATATATTTAATAAAGAACTAAGTGGGGCCATTTCTAACTTCAAATATTGAAAAGTTATCAAGAGAAAGTAAAAAAAGTCATTTTATCTGGTTGTTTGTTTATAAATGGGAGAAATATCAGTCAATAGAAGTTACATAGAAAGAAAGGAAGGAAAGGAATAAATGTCCTCTCTGTGTCAGGCAATGTGTTTTACAAATATTTCATGTGAACTTTAAAATAACTCTTGAGAGGTAAGTGTTGTTATTAGCCTAATTTTACAGGTGAATAAACTGAGGCAGACTGAGGATAAATAATTTTGTCAAAGTCATTCATCTAGTAAACATCTGAATCTGAATTTGAATTCAAATCTTCCTGATTCCAGGCCTGGTGCTCTATCCACTTCTCCACCTAATTGCTTAAAACCATCAATACTGGTCTCATTATTTCATCTAAAACAGGCCTTTGCAATACCTTTACAATTTTCTATATGTTCCTTGGTGTGGTCTATTTTTCTCTTTCACTTTAGATCTGAGAAATTGTGTATTTTCCCAAGTGATTTTATCATTTTTTCCTCTACAAAAATTTTGTATTTTCTGCCTCATTTGGGAAACTCTAATATACCAAAAGGATAGTGTCTTCTACTATGCTGAAAGACTTGGATACATTCATCATGGTGGCTAGAACTTTTAGTGAGGGTATAATAGCTCTCTTTAAATGGAGGATCCAATTTATTTAACTTGATTGGGGTATACCCACCGATGGATAGAAGTTATAGGGTGAAATATATTTTGTTTCAATTTAACTTCCAAAAATAGAATTTTGTCCACTCTACACTGATGAATTTTTTAAAAAATCAATGATGGTATTAAATCAGAAGCTACATGGTCCCTTCTGGGGGAAAGTGATTGGGAGGGGGAGGATATTATATAAAATATTTGTATTTTTCAGGCAAAGATTAAATTTGAGAACAAGTTAACGTCTCATCAAATTCTAGTAATATAAGACTATAAACTCTAAGGGCATATGGCTATACTAAAGTGGTTTACCAAAGACACATTATCTAATTGAGAACTCCAAACTAAAGAGGACCAGAATGCAAAAGAGTCCCTCATTTGTGACTTGGGACTTTGTCCTTCAATTGTTGAGGTCAAGATCTGTAGGAAGTGTTGACAGTTTGGTCTATAATTAAAAGAAAAGGTACTTACAAGAACCCATTCATATCCTTTATGATATCCCTTGGGAGTGTTTAACTGACTAATTTGGACAGCCTAAAGGACAAATGAGGGCCTGGTCTCCTCTTCTTATACAACTCTGTAAACATAATCCCAAATTGATTGACCTCTAATACATCAGAACTGAATGAAAAATTAATTAGATTAGCTGCTACCCTGAAGTGAGCACTTTACTGCTCTGTTCTTTTGTTCATTTGATCCTTTTCCTTTTGATCTATGGGTAAAGCAGCTCTTATAGGAGAAAAAATATATAGCAGAAGGTTAGCAATAGGTATCAAATGAATCTAGACAAATTGTGGAAAACTAAGTAGGGTCTCTTTAAAGTGGGTGTCTTAATGGTAAATGTACTCTGATCATGAAATTTAAAAGGAAATTTCTCTTCCTTTCTATTAAAGTTATGATGCTGTATTTTTAATTTTTTTTCAAACAATTTCACTTTAAAAAAATTCCCAAAGCAGGGGAAAACAGGAGAATTTGTTTCCATCTCAGTTCATCTGGAAATGACCATTCGATAATAAATTAATTTTCAAATTAGTACTTCAGTAATAGTTAAGGAATACTGCATGGACCTTAGAAATCATCAAATTCAATTCATTCATTTTGCAGATGAGGAAACTGAAAGTCACAAAGGGCAAAAGACTATGAAAGTTTTAAAGCTCATTAAAGGCAGGACTGGGACTAGAATATAGGTCTTTGTATTCAATCGGATGTTCTACATTATTCTTAAACAGTTAAAATGATATTTTTCGGTAAATATATACCTAAAGAGAGTAGATGACTTTCATTGAAACTATAATATTTCCCCCATTGTTCCATTGTTTATTATATAGTTTATTAAGTTAATGATTTTTTTTTACTTTGAGTAATAAAGGATAAAGCTAACCCTCTAATTTTATGTGTGAAGAATATATCTACA
Source organism: Myrmecobius fasciatus (assembly GCA_023553655.1). Taxonomy (NCBI): domain Eukaryota; kingdom Metazoa; phylum Chordata; class Mammalia; order Dasyuromorphia; family Myrmecobiidae; genus Myrmecobius; species Myrmecobius fasciatus. The sequence goes on along the minus strand of JAJPUD010005687.1, from coordinate 103,120 downwards.
TGATACTAAATAACTGAATATAACATGAAAAAAATCATCTTGAAGAATATATTCTATAATGTTTTTGTTAGATTTCCATTGTAATATTTTACATAAATAACAATTACTAATATTTATTCATGGCTGTTTTCCTTGTTTTACCCTTTCCTTATTTCGATATCAACTAGGATTCTAGTAGAATGTTCTTTCGTACATATATATGTGATATGTATGTATATACGCACATGTAATATATGTGAACAATTTTGTATATATGTATGTATATCTACTCATATACAGTAAATATATCATTCACATATCCATATATTCATTTACATGACTGGTCTGCATGTGGCATGGAGATATAGACAGAGATATAGATAAATAGATAATGACTATATTTATATGTCTGTGTAGATCTGATGTGCAATCTGGTTGATACTGTTTCTAAGAGAAATTACATTTTTTTTTCTTTTGTGAGGATAAGAGGAGGCCATCTATTGGTCACATACACTTTCATGCATCTGGCTACAAGAGGGGTAATAGATTAGTTACTTTTCTTTTTTCTTTTTTTATTAAAGCTTTTTATTTGTATAACATATGTATGGGTAGTTCCCCAGCATTGATCTTTACAAAGCTTTCCATTACAAATTTTACCCCCAGTCCCCTCCCCTCCCCTAGATGGCAGGAAGTCCACGACATGTTCATAATGTTGAAATACTTAACAAGTTATGCAAGAAAAATCCTATCTACAAGAAAAAAAAAGAAAATCAGAGAAAGGCAACACAATGCAAGCAAATATCAATAGAGATCATGAAAATGTTATGTTGTGGTCCATATTTCATATCCCTCTCTCTGGGTGTATATGGTTTTCTTCAGTGAACAATTGGAACTGGTTTGAGACAATTCTTTGTTGCAGAGAGCCATGTCCATCAGAATTGATCATCATGTAATACTGTTGTTGCTGTGTATGATGATCTCCTGGTTCTGCTCGTTTCACTCATCATCAGTTCATGCAAGTCTCTCCAGGCCTCTCTGAAATCGTCCTGCTGGTCGTTTCTTACAAAACAATAATATTCCATAACATTCATATACCATAATTTATTCAGCCACTCTCCAATTGATGGGCATCCCTTCAGTTTCCAGTTTCTACCCACAACAAAAAGGGCTGCCACAAACATTCTTGCACAGGTGGGTCCCTTTCCCTGTTCTAAGATCTCTTTGGGATATAGGCCCAGTAGAAACACTGCTGGGTCAAAGGGTATGCACAGTTTGATAGCTTTTTGAGCATAGCTCCAAATTGCTCTCCAGAATGGTTGGATCCATTCACAGTTCCACCAACAATGTATTAGTGTCCCAGTTTTCCCACATCCCCTCCAAAATTCATCGTTATCTTTTCCTGTCATTTTAGCCAATCTGACAGGTGTGTAGTGGTACCTCAGAGTTGTCTTAATTTGCATTTCTCTGATCAATAGTGATTTGGAGCAACTTTTCATATGACTAGAGATGGTTTTAATTTCATCATCTGAAAATTGTCTGTTCATATCCCTTGACCACTTATCTGTTGAGGAGTGGCTTGAATTCTTATATATATGAGACAATTCTCTATATATTTTAGAAATGAGGCCTTTATCAGAACCATTAAATGTAAAGCTGATTTCCCAATTTGATGCTTCCCTCCTAATCTTGTCTGCATTAGTTTTATTTGTCCAGAAACTTTTTAACTTAATATAATCAAAATTATCCATCTGGTGTTCAATTAGGAGTTCCAGAACTTCTTTGGACATAAATTTATTCCATCTCCACAGGTCTGAGAGGTAAACTATATTACGTTCCACTAACTTGTTTACAAAATCACTCTTTATATCTAGATCATGAACCCATTTAGATCTTATCTTGGTATGTGGTGTTAGGTATGGGTTGAGCCCTAATTTCTTCCACACTAGTTTCCAATTTTCCCAGCAGTTTTTGCTGAATAGTGAGTACTTAACCCAAAAGCTGGAGTCTTTGGGTTTATCAAACACTAAATTTTTAAGGTTATTGCCTAGATTGTCCTCATAACCTATCCTGTGCCACTGATGGACTGCTCTATTCCTTAGCCAGTACCAAACGGTTTTGATGACCGCTGCTTTATAATATAGTTTTAGATCTGCTACAGCAAAGCCACCTTCATCTGCCTTTTTTTTTCATTAATCCCCTTGAAATCCTTGACCTTTTGTTCTTGCAAATGAACTTTGCTACTATTTTTTCTAGATCTGTAAAATAATTTCTTGGGAGTTTGATTGGTATGGCACTAAATAAGTAGATTAGTTTGGGTAGTATTGTCATTTTTATTATGTTCGCTCTGCCTACCCATGAGCACTTAATGTTTTTCCAATTGATTAGGTCTGATTTTATTTGTGTGGAAAGTGTTTTGTAGTTTAGTTCATATAGTTTCTTACTTTTCCTTGGCAGATAGATTCCCAAATATTTTATCCTATCATCTGTTATTTGGAATGGAATTTCTTTTTGTATCTCTTGCTGCTGAACTTTGTTGGTAATATATAAAAATGCTGATGATTTATGTGGATTAATTTTGAATCCTGCAACTTTGCTAAAGTTGTGAATTGTTTCTAGTAGTTTTTTAGTTGAGTCTCTAGGGTTCTCTAAGTATACCATCATGTCATCTGCAAAGAGTGATAATCTGGTTTCTTCATTACCTACTCTGATTCCTTTTATCTCTTTTTCTTCTCTTATTGCTAAAGCTAACATTTCTAATACAATATTAAATAGTAATGGTGACAGTGGGCAGCCTTGTTTCACTCCTGATCTTATTGGGAATGGTTTTCGTTTGTCTCCATTACATATAATGCTTGTTGATGGTTTTCAATAGAAGCTACTGATCATTTTAAGGAAAAGCCCATTTATTCCTATACTCTCTAGTCTTTTTAATAGGAAAGGGTGTTGGATTTTATCAAAGGCTTTTTCTGCATCTATTGAAATAATCATATGGTTTTTGTTAGTTTGGTTATTAATATAATTAATTATGCTGATAGTTTTCCTAATATTGAACCAGCCCTGCATCCCTGGTATAAATCCTACTTGGTCATAGTGTACTATCCTGGGGATGACTTTCTGCAATCTCATTGCTAATATCTTATTTAAAATTTTTGCATCAATATTCATTAGGGAAAGTTTTATTTTCTATTAGTTTATCCCTTTCTTTTCCTCCTTTCCCTCCCACTTCCCTCTAGCAACAGACAAGTTTCTATGTGAAATCAAGTGTCTGATATACACTTTTAGAGCCCAACCTGATGAGAGTAAGATTTACACAATGCTCATCTCCCTCCCCTCTTTCTCTCAATTATTATCAATATTAGGTTTTCTTTGCCTCTTCAAGAGATTTTACCTTGTTTTTACCTCCTATTTTTTTAGATCTTATTTTACCACTTTTTCCTTCTTTTCCCCAGTATGACAACCTTTCCCCCTCTAGTTCTCTTTTTTCATATTATCAAAGTAATATCTAGTTAATTATACCCCCAAACTTTAAATATCCCCCTAGTAAAAATAAAGTTATCAAGAGTCCTTTCCTTTTTACCTTTTTATGCATCTCTTGAGTTCTGTGTTTGGATGTCGAATTTTTTGTTCAGATTTGGTCATTTCATTAGAAATAGGTGAAATTCACCTATATCATTGAATGAATATCTTCTTCCCTGCAGGATAATGCTCATTCTAGCTGGATAGGTTATTCTTGGCTGTAATCCAAGTTCCTTTGCCCTTTCGGAATATCTGGTTCCAGACTCTTCGATCCTTCAATGTGGAGGCTGACAGATCGTGTGTGATTCTAATTATTGAACCTCGGTATTTGAATTGTTTCTTTCTAGCTGCTAGCAGAATCTTTTCCTTGGTGCTATAGTCCTGAAATTTAGCCACGATATTCCTTGGGGTTTCAATTTTGGGTTCTCATTCAGGAGGTGATCGGTGAATTCTTTCAATGGTGATTTTGCCTTCTGATTCTACAATCTCAGGGCAGTTTTCTTTCAGGATTTCCTGGAAGATAGTATTTAGATTCTTTTTTTCATCATGACTTTCAGGAAGTCCGATAATCCTTAGATTGTCTCTTCTAGATATATTTTCCAAGTCAGTTGTTTTTTCTAGGAGATATTTCATATTTTCTTCTAATTTTTCATTTTTTTGTTTTTGTTTGTCTGATTCTTGAAGTCTTATTGAGTCATTCACTTGCATTTGTTCAATTCTTATTTTTAAAGTGTTGTTTTCTTCAGTTACCTTTTTAAGCTCCTTTTGTAACTGGCCAATTTGTTCATTGCCCTCTTTTTCCCCTTCACTAATTTTATTTTTCAATAAATTGGTGTCTTTATCGTATCTCTTTTGGAGGGCTTCTTGCACTGACTTCAGTTTATTTTCCCATTTATCCTCCAGCTTTCTTTTGAGATTCTGTATGCAATCTTCCAGAAAGGCCTTTTGAAAAGGGGACCAGTGATGGTCCTTAATAACATCCTCTGAAGTTTTGTCTAAAGCAACGTCGGGATCTGGGGTCAGCCCTTCTCTGTCTCGATAAAAGCTGTCTATGGTGAGAGCTCTCTTTTGCTTGTTCATTTTTTTTAGAGAGTGTGTGTATCTCTTTAAGGTTTGGAAAAAACCTCGGCTAAAGCTCTTTGCCCTGGGGTAATTTGGCGAAATAATTTAAGGTGTTGGGCTGGTGGGGGCTAGGACTAAGCCGGAAGTACTCCTTAAACAAAGCAAGTCTGCCAGAACACCTGCCCCCAATCCAGGCAGAGTGTCCCGAGTGCCTCAGATAAACTCCAGGTGTTTGGAGTTTGGCGTTTTTGCCACAATGAGCTGAGTCCCACTCTCACTTCTGGCCTGCACCATTCTTTATCCCTCTGTCCAAGTTAGACAAACCTGATGTGAAGTTCTTCAGAGATATTAGCAAGCAGTATCCAAGTATTTCTGAATTCGTTGACTTGAAGATCAGTTCAGAGGCTTATTTTATTGTTGATTTGAGAGAAGATCAGAGGAGATGCAGAGAGTCACGTTTTCACTTTGCCATCTTGGCTCTGCCCCCCCAGATTAGTTACTTTTCTACCATACTTCAAATATTAGTATTCTAGAAACAAGATCCCTTATGATCCTGGGATAAATGCCACTTTCCCTGATAATTTTAAAGAGGAGGAAAAAATGGTTTATTCCTTTCCACCAAATATTGGTCTACAATGGGCAATTACAAATAACTTAAACAACAAACTAAACAGAAATCATTGAAGTTCTAAGAGATTAGAGTAGACAGATAAATACATAACATTTTAGATCAAATAAGGACAGAGATTTATCTCATGGGAGCTAGATATGACAGGTTAACCTTATCAATATTCTTCCAGGGTGCAAGCACTGGAAGGCAAGGTGGCTGATTTCCACTTCTACTGATTCAGAGAGATCTCCAATCTGCTATTCAAAAGACCATGCTTGAGTTTAAAACTCCCTCTGTATTTGATTTGGTAAATTCAAAGAAGTCTCTTTTACTTTATATAGATATACAGCATTGTGGGCTCAAAGATGGCTCTACTGATCAAGAGTCATGTCTACACCACATATGCAATTCTCAATACCACAGAGAGTTCCTTAATAAATCATCCCAAACTTTAATGGAAATGAGTTATACTTTCTCAGTAATAAAGAACAGATATAGATATAGATTGATATAATACTTTGGGTATATTAAAACTATACTATATATGTCTTATTAGTAGATTTCTATGGTATAATATTTCATTTTCTTTATTGTTCATTTTCACTTTTAAAATTTTACTTCTTTGATATTGGGTTTTTGTGATATCTATCTGTTACATGATTTAATATACTTTTAGATTATTTCCTTTTAATTCTTGCTTTCGCAAGTATACATTATGTCATATATTTTGATAACTTTTTCTTTGTTGTAAATTCATTATATTAATTTTTTACTTTAGCGATTTGATTTTTCTTTTTTTTATTTAAAGCTTTTTATTTGTATGATATGTATATGGGTAGTTTCCCAATATTGATCTTTACAGAGCTTTCCATTACAAATTTTACCCCCAGTCCCCTCCCCTCCCCTAGATGGCAGGAAGTCCACTACATATTAATAATGTTGAAATGCTTGAGAAGTTATGCAAGAAAAATCCTATCTACAAGAAAA